>CM055818.1:31343183-31370287 GCA_029582265.1 Zoroaster sp. YZ-2022 | reverse complement strand
CATAGGGCCAGGCTTCGTCCCCTAAGAGGAGAAGAAGAAGAAAAATTATACAGACTTAAATTAAAATTATATATGGGGTACTGAAAGGGAAGTTATGTCATTAGTAAAGTTGGCAAAACTGCACCTGAAGTATTGGGATCAGTGGTGAATCGAAGATATACCTTTAACAAGCAACCTGTGAAAGTTGATAAGATCATAAACAGAATACTTAAATTATTATATCTAACCTATTTCAAAGAAAAATTCTCTGTAACGTTTTTCTTAATACGTATACAAAATTACAACTTGTCACCAAAAATCGCCCCCCAGTGACCTTTTTACATATCCTTACATACTCGAGGGTATGGTTTTCTCAACGTGTGAGGTTGTTTTCAAGTCAAATGCGCGTATAAGCGCGCTTAATTCATTTGAGCTTTTTGAGGAGTACCCTGGGTGGCCAATAACCCCTTCAGCCTTACCAGAATTAACTGTTTTAAAGTGATTCTGCCAAAATATACATAACAAGTCAATTGACTGTCAAATATTATCCGAGTAAATTTACCTGAATAGTAGACACGCTGATTGTCAATTGCTAGAGGCTCTCTGCATGCACTCCAGTGCGTTCTCTAGTCTGGTTTTGAAAACAGCAGCACATCAATCTCTTTCTTGGTGTCATCAAGTTTTCTGTTGAGTTCCTCCTTCCAGAATGTGATGTCATGTACCTCTTTGCTCACAAAACAGAAAAGAAGATTTAAACAAATATTTTGTCTGGCAAAGTATAGATATATTTTTTAAATAATCCAATCAATTGTTTTGTCACCGACGCAGGAATTTCATTTTATTTGTTGTTGTTTTGATATATTGTTTGTTCCTGATAAAAGGGACATAAGAGAAATTTAAAACTAGAGCCGTCAACAGGAAGAGGGTATGATTTATTAGACTAATGCCAATAAACCTACCACGGTATGTCACTCAATATTTTTCATAGGCAAAATTGTTTATTTAGAGCAGCGTTGTATCTGGAACCCAAGCTTTGAACTTCACCGCACTACAGAGGTGAAGTTCAATGTTCAAGTTGAAGATAGCAATGTGTTATAATAAACAGTGACCAACCAACATGTCTTAGCATATTACCGTGATAGAGATATTTTTAGAACATCCTATGCAGTGCGAAGACATGTGATTCATCAGAAAAGTTACTGCAGCTTCTAGAATAAAAGAAACAGTGGAAAGAATGTTGTATCCGACCGCCACTTTTTAGCGTTTTTGGGGAATTTTGCAACCACTAACCAGTTAAAAATGATTCTACTCCGATTTTCGTTGGTACAGAAAAAAGCGAAATTATCTTTAAAATCCACTTTTATGATGGTTTTCGGACTTTATTTCCATCTAAAATCCTCCCTTCAGAAAATAGAAGGATCCTATTATAGTTGCCCACTGCGCATATTACAATGGCCGTGTTGGTTACTAATAAAGGAGTTGACAAAGATCAGACTGACATGACTTCAGAAAGAAGTCAGTGTATACTAAAAATACCTGATTTTTCATGAAATAAATATCCTGGAATAAAGGTGAAGTATATGTCCATCATGTCATCCATATGTTTCTCCACCTTACTGGAGCAGGTGGATTACATTATTGGTTATACTGAATGAGAAAAAGTGAAACGGTCGGATACGACATTCATGACCCAAAACAGTGAAGGCACAATCAAAGTACCACAGGGGTGACACCTGAATTGCATATTACACAACATAAAGTTCACCTGTAACTGAAAAAAAGAGCCAGAATCAAAAGCTTTTTCTTACCAAATTTCTTATTGACATCTCTCTGTGTTCTCTTTGTCACCTCATCTGTCTCATCGATAAGGCGTTCCAGCTCTCTGGTCGATCTAAGGCAGACTCAAGCGCTGCTGGTTAGCTTTTCGGCATTGGTGTAGTTTGTCTTGTTGGGTAATAGCCCATTCTTGGTGGGTGAATTTTGCAGTGGAGCGCTTATCAGCTTGGCCATTTTGGTGTAAGACTAATTAGAGGGATGTTTCAATACTTTTGTAAGAATCTGACCAGGAAAAAGAATAACATTATTGATGAAAAGGTGTTTGTTATGTTTAATGTTAACAGTAAAACTTCGCTAGCGTTACACAGTATTTTACAAAAGTAAGTCAAGTTAATCTAACGTTAACGTTATTCTTAACGTCAGTCTGACCTGTTCACAGACACAGGCTGAGAAACTTTGTTATTCTGAAATAAGAACAGTTGCATAAAATGAACATTTCCACTGAAACTGTCACTAACGTTAACATTAACAAGTTAAGACTGACTGGACGACCAGGCTAATGTTAGAAAAGTAAGTCTAAGTTAGAAAATACGTTAGGCCTAACAGTTAACGTTAGTACAGTCAGTATAGTCATGTTGAAAACCACTATTATTAGGATGTCACTCATGCACTAACAATTTCTCGTGCTGAACGGGGAAAATTGCCCAGTGAAGGCTAACTTCATGCTATGAGTTTGAGCTGTTAACTTTAATAAAAGAAATGAAAAACATATATGGAATGAAAGTGTACATTGTCTTCTTTAATATGATGTTTTTATCTTTTTATAATTCCGTTCCGTTCCGTGACGTCAGATCTTCAACTGTGTCAATGAAACACCTTGAATAGTGCGCGGAGCCTGTCTATATCCTTGATATAGGATAAAGACAGGGACCAGTCTAATCGGCCTTCAGCAGATCGCACGATCAGTGGTGGTTCCAATACCACAGATCTACAGCGATCTTTGCGACCGTCTGTTTGCCTAATTTGGATGTTTATCATTCAATTGTATTGAAATTGTGTTGAGATATTACAAATATTCACAAGGGTGGAGACAAATGTAATACTACTAACTATCGGCCTATTTCAATACTGCCGATTATCTCTAAGATTCTGAAAGATGGATACACTCTGCGAGTATATTCATATCTTGATGAAAGTAATCTGATTCCCTGTTGTCACTTGTCAGTCAGGGTTTAGGCCCACACCAACTGAAACCACCTTACATGATTTAACGAACAAATGTTTTCAGGCTATGGGCGTGGAAATGACTGGCACTGTAAAGCATTTGACTCTGTTAATCACGCAACTCTCCTAGATAAACTTGAAAGGGTGAATATGTCAACCTCTGTAATAAACTGGTTTTAAGTCACATCTAAGTGAATGTAGTCAGTCTGTGACTATAAGGCGTCTCTACCACTTAACACAGTACCTCAGGGATCAATTTTAGGTCCACCGTAATTTATTATTTATACAAGTGACCCACGCTTTGTATCCTAAAGAGTGTAATTTGTTCATGTATGCTGGCGACTCGACATTAACGTGTAGTTCTACCAGTGTTGATGTGATAGAGAACAACGAATATAGCCCTAGCTAGAATTTACGATTGGTGTGTCAGAAATAAACTTACAATAACGCCAGCAAACCAAATCCATGCTCATTGGAACTAAGCGAAAAGGCTGCAGTAGGCCTACTGACGTTAATGTCAGTATCGCTGGTAGTCCAGTGGTAAAGGTGAACTCTTGTAAATGTTTGGGTGTTATTATTGATGAAACTTTTAAGTTGGGGCCCACACATTGAATCACGTGAAGAAAACCGTTTCCTCTAAACTAGGTATGCTAAATAGAATCATGACTATGTTCCTCAGAGCAGCCATCCTTAGATTATTGTAGTACTGTATGGGAGGACAGTACACATCCCACGACAATATTCTTAATAAATGTCTAGAAAAGAGCTGCGCGGATAATCCTTAAATGTGCATTCTTAACTCCTTCAGCCGATATGTTTGCTAGACTTAATTGGATGTCATTTTCGGAAAGAGTTGAGTATAAAAGGCTATTATGTGTCTACAAATGTATAAACAAAATTACTCCTTTGTATGACAAATCTGTTCACACCACTTATTCAAAATCGTGAAACGAGACAATCCACCGACATGGCACTGAAGATTCCTTTTGAAAAAAGAATGTTATGCCTCAAGCTTTGCTGTAACCGGTACAATCATATGGAATAATTTGCATGTACAGTTGAGAACCATGACTTTCTAACCTCATTCAAATCTGAACTCGTACGAAACGTTCAGTCAATAACATATACTTTTAGATGTCACAAAATATGTCCAAATTCTGTTAACGATGTTGTGCATGTAGTTGTAATAGTTCTACTAATATTTTGCTTAACAATTATGCACTAATCCCATATGCTTTTATTTGATTGTATTGTATTTGTAATGTATTGAGTACTTCATGTGTATAGTCATTTGTATGTAGGGCCCCAATGGAAACCAGTTTTAAACTGTTTGGGCATACCCTGGGTAAAGAAATGTAATAATAATAATAATAAATACAATGCATTTTGCATATTAATTAGCTGTACGTTACTTTTTGTGCATCGGCCCATGTTGAAAAACTGTTTTTTCCCAATTCTGGGTTGCCGTAACGTAAAAACTGAAAGTAATGAGCATCTGATTTTTGTTAGAATATGTTATTTGTTCAATGAATATCAATATAACGTGAAAATTGGGACTATCTTAATTTTCTTCTTTCAGATAATCATATGTAAAGTTGTCACTTTTTACCAAAATAGGGCCTAGGCTACCCTTATTTTGGCAGTTTTTCGCGAAGATTCTGAATCTTAAAATTGCTGTAACTTGAGAACGCTTTGACCGATTTTCAAATTTTTGGTGTCATTCTGTTTCAATTTAGCAGTAGATTCTAGTTTACAGAAAAATAACCCGCTAGAAACACTTTGAAAAATGCACTTGACATCCCTATAGTAGTAGTAGTAGGGGCCTAGTAGTAGTAATGTTACTCAACTTACTTGCCCCAAAGCAAAACCATATGATATCATAATATTCGGAAATAAACGCTTACCACGAAAACAGGAATATTCCTTTCTTATGAACTTATGAAAAGTACAGTAAGCCTATGTTGTTTGTCATGTAGGGCAGGGCGTTGAATCTGGAATTACTGTAGCTGCATGCATATGGGATATGTATGCACTGTGCAATTTTTATGGTTGTGTACTTGTGTGTACGCAAAATATCGATATGACATGTACATGTACATATACACATGCAGTACGTATGTTGTGTACATGTGCGTGCATAGCAACGAGGTCAGTCGATTGAATTCAAAGAAGGGATGGTATTTTAATAAATTAATAATAGGGATATATTTCATGTTATGTTTTGTATATTGCACTTTAAAAACATTATTCTGTTTATTATGTATGTAATATTCTGGATAAAAATATTTTTGTAACCAATATACCACCAAAAATATGCATTTCTTTATCTATATAAATGAATTAACCCCTACATACAAATTATTGGTACGTGCCATTGTTCCTGTTGCCACAATGAATGAGACACCGCGTTCAGACGAGATACTGCGATAAAATACGATAATACGCAAAATAAATGCATATTCATGAAAGGTGGGATGGTCAAATGACATGATAATTTTATCGAACGACGACGCGTACCGACGTATACGTACGTCGACGGATGTTGACCTACCTCAATATAGGTAGGTACGGTATGTACGATACGGTCGTATGTACACATCGCTGTGTGTACAGTACATTACACTCACTGCACATGCACATGTATATATTCGTACCAGGATTTTGTATGTGTACATTAATCTTAACAACACTAAACAGTTCCGTTTTCGTTGGAAATTCCTACATTGTGCAGCTTCTATGAAATAGCCTAACGTTTCAACTCCAATTGTGCAAAAAAGACATCTTATTATTTTATTGCAAAATCTCAACTCATCAAAGCAAGCAAAATGAGCACACGAGTAAAGAATAATAGAGACTGTACTGGGATCTCCGGAGTCCCAACACCACCGCATTCTTCAGTGAACGCCATGGGTCTATCGAGTCGATTGAACCCAGCGTTTGGCCAGGCACGTCCGCTAGCTTTGGCCGCAGCGGCACCGATCCGCACTGGGGGTAAAACAACTCACCCTGCAAAGGCAATACTGGCAGGTACAGTATTTCCATATATTCTGAGGGTTTCACTGGAACAGTCGTGTATTTCTGTCGATCTCATGATCTGATTCTGAGTGAGGCTATATTTAACTTGTTGGAAATAGAATGTCGAACCCAACCGTTCATTCATAAAAACCTAGCCTTTCGCACGTACTTCCGATTGCTATTTTATGTACATTGTTGGATAGCTGAGAATATAAGCTTTCCAATGAGCTATTAGTTATGTAAGATTTCGACAGGTAAAAGTAATACAAATTTTGATTTAAAATGTTGATGTTTTTGTTGCGGGCGATGCGCTGTGCGTGTGGAGGGCTTCGGTCAAGCACGTACAAACTGAAAACCCTACCTTTAAGTGTGTCCCTATCATCTTTTAAAGCAAAGTCTGTGATATTTGTCATTAATTGTTTATAAAGGTGGCGGCTGTATTCTACATTTTTCCAATGAAAAAAATCATTTTGTTATTTAAGAATATTTAATAATAATTTGATACAACTGCTTTTTGTAATTATTTCTTCCAAACCAGACATCAGTAACTTTGACCTCGAGATGGTAGGGAGGAATTTTCAAATGTGGAAGGATTTGAAAATTTAAACAATATATGCTTTTACAAAATGCTTTGGCTAGCATTATGCAAACTGACTAAATAGCATAAATCAGTCAGTATAACCTAGCCACTAAGGCTGTGCCGGGTATCCGGGTATCTGGATACCCGACCGAAGCAGTCATTACCGGTTCCATTTTCGGTTCAATTACCCGTGTTACAGCGACTTTTTAAAATTCGGACTTAACATTTGAGCAGTGCAAACAGAAATCTGTGACTCTTGAACAACACACTTGTACAGACAATTATCTTTAAATTCAAGAGATTACACTCCAATAAAGAAAAGATCAATTTAGGTATGGTATCCTCTGTATTATAAAAGTCAATTTGTTAACATTTACAGTACATGTATTTGTACACCACTGGAGCATGTTTTCAACAAAAATGAAAACGGGTATCCGGGTATAAAATTTTTTCCTGATAATGATTTAGGGTATCCGGTTCCAAAAGTATCCGAAAATGCACAGCCCTACTAAGCCACATTCATAACACTATATAGCCACAGTATATATATATTTTTTTAAAAGGCAACAATTTACAAAAAAAAGTGTACAGTGTATGGTAGAATTTATGGCATGGTTCTTAGGTAAATAATTGATAATTAACCAAATGTATGTGAGCAATACAATGTATGTACATAGTCAGTGCTAGTCCAAAGTCAATATTTGTTTCATCAGTAAGATAGCCAACTGGTCAATAATTTACATGTTTATGACTAATATAGTTTGACCTCTGGATTGCGGTCCTACTAATTGCCGACCCCTGCCGACATCTACCGACAACTCTTAATGCGCTCGAGATACGACATGGACTGTACCATTATACACGAGGGTGATGGTAACCAAGGAGAACAATAAGTCAGCGAAATTAGGCAATTAGTAGGACCCAATATGAGATGTCGGTAGGTTTTTTTAAGGTTGTCGGGTAGATGTCGGCAGGGGAATTGACAATTATGTAGGACCCTCTGGATTGTCCAAAACATGAGTCACTTTATTGGTACGTACACAATACAAAGTACTCCAGAAAAAGAAAAAAAAATTAAGTTTTTTTTTTTAACATAACAAAACTTATTTTTGATTTCTTATATCTGTCATTATTTTACAATCTACACTGTACACAGGGCTCAAGATACCCACTGGATCACTGGACCGAGTACAGTGATTTAAGTGCTGATATAGTGCGGGATCCTCCATAAACTCATATCGGTTGATTTTGAAGGATTGAGGCCATTACAATACCAGCAATGAGTATCAAGGGGGTTAGGGTTAATTATCACTTTCTGCCATGCAAACCTTTAAGTCTTATTTAACTGATACACCAATTCAAGATGCCAACATACGTGTTTTTCTTATTTTTGTCACTGATGTCTTGTCAAAATATTTCCGGTGTAGTAACATCCCTGAGTAACTCTATCATGCTCTGTTGTCTAGTGGATCTTTTCCCCTGCAATTTAATCCCTGCACTGTGTTTTCTTCCATTTTCAGTCATCAATTGTGTCCCTTTTTTGGCCATCCTGGACTATTACAGTCAATGGTTCCTATATGGTCAATCCTACATTAGGAGTACATTACAAAAACTACATCTTACAAGTATCCAAGTAATATCAATCAATTAATCAAGTGAGTCATCCAGTAACTGGTCTGCATTCAAGCTTGACATGGAACATGGCAATTGATCAGATAACGTTACATGTGTAACCCTACACCATGACTTGGTGCAGCACCTTGGCAGCTAAACATTATACATGTTGTAACTTGGCCTATGTTTTATTTTCAATTTGGTGGGGACAAAATGTAAAACATCTGGAGAGCCATGATTGTACACTTGATTTGAAAGCACTTGTCTGCATTCAAGATTTGCATGGAACAGGGCATTGTTCAGTGTTCAGATAATGTTACATGTAACCCTACACCATGACTTGGTGCAGCGCCTTGACAGCTAAATTTTGCTCTTTTCCAATTTGGTGGCTGAAAATGTTAAACATGGGGACTTGAGAGCCGTGATTGCACATTTAGTTTGAAAGCAAGACTTCAAATGCCTGAGAATGACTTCATTTTTTTTTAAATGCATTTCTTTTTACTCAAAGACAGAAATGTGTACATGTAATACTAATTTTGAATAACAATTCTTGAATTTAAATCAGCAAATTTTGAATTTGTGTAGCCTGTTTATTTTGATAAAAGTGAAATCACGTACTTTTATGCTACATTTTGCAGAAAACGTACCATGTACATGTGTATAAGTGTACACTATGACATGCACAGTGTATGACGCAGTGTATGACCTAATGTAGTGAGCAGCTTGAAAGCTTAACATTTTTGTCATTTAACATTTTTTTCTTTTGTCAATTTGGTGGCTAAATTGTTTTACCTTGTTGGGACATTTTGCTTATAAATCAAAATCATTATGTATGTATGAGGGACTTGAGCATACGTGTATTCAATGTGTGGCATGATTCTGTGATCACAACCAGTAAGCAAGGTCCGAGTCCAAAATGGCAAGCGCCCTGACCCCTGGTAAAGTGATGAATCTGTTTGCATTGTGCAGATAAGATTTCACTAAATTAATTCCAGTAACAAGATTGGGCTGCTCCACGGGGGGCTCTCCTGATAGGGTAGACACTTTAAAGGGAAGGAACCACTCATATGAGAAATGTTGGCAAAACTGCTTCTTAAAGGATGTGTACTTTCTTTGAATCAAGATGTTCATTAATCCTAACCCTCTAGGAATTTTTACTAAAAACCATCCCAAATTGGCCATAATCCATCAACATGCAGTAAAAAGGTACCCCAATTGTTGGACTTTGATAATAATAATAATAATAATAATAATAATAATAATAATAATAATAATAATAATAATAATAATAATAATAATAATAATAATAATAATAATAATAATAATAATAATAATAATAATAATAATAATAATAATAATAATAATAATAATAATAATAATAATAATAATAATAATAATAATAATAATAATAATAATACAGAAGATTTATAATGTGCACATATCCATCAAGAAGTGCTCATGGCTCTTTACAGTAAACAAGAAATCATACAATAGCATAACAATACAATAGCAAATGCAATATAATACTAAACAAAAGATTTAAAAAATGCATAAATGAATGTCAGTAGTCCTTATAGGCAATACACATAAGATGAGTTTTTAAGTTTTTCTTGGTACAGTGGTAAATGCAAATCAGGGTATGGATTTTTGGGTTCCACAAGTTTGAGTTGAAATTTATATTATGAAACGAAAAAAATAAATGAAAATGTGCATGTATCACCATATATCCAATCTTAATATATTCATTTTAATAAGAATTGTTTTAAACCTGTATGTACAAATTCTAACGTAAATTATTGAGGAATAAATAATATTTGCCTAATAATGGTAGCAGACATAAATATTTCATTGGATGTTCGATACCTTCACCAACTTTAAGGTCAAACTTTGATAATTAATTTGTTTGACACACATACGAACATTGTACCTTTCCTTTAAGACACCATCCCCAATCAACATCCATTAGACTGTGGGGAAATGTATGTACATTTTATTCAGGATGCATTTCTATTAAATTGAAGGTGAGGGGACGGTGTTGAAGAGTGGTTTAACAAAATGGTTTAAGAGATTGCAATATATTATGACAATTGTTGGAGCGAGATCATGAAAATTAATTTAGCTGGTTTACAGTATGAATATTTATCACGATGGGTGGGGAGGATTTTTCGCAGGTCCAGAGGGTTGTGTCCAATTTTGTAATTCATTACCCAGTGGAATGGAAAATTGGAAAGATGGAAATGAAATAAGAAATGATTGATCATGCAACTTTATACATTTAGTTGGCCGGTGATTTACCCCACCACCCCTTCATACGATTATGAATGCATTATTTATTTCCATTTTTAAGTGAATTTAAAATTGCATATTTATATTTGTTTTCTTTGGGTGTGATCAGATCAGAATATTTGGGTAGGACGTTAAATTAAAAAATAAAATAAAAATGAGGAGAAATTAGAATTGGATTATTGAAACAAATTCCAGATAAAGTCAGATGCAAGCAGCGGAACCAAATCAGAGAAAAATCAAATTCACGTTTAAAGACTATATTTCAGACTATAAATATATAATTGGATTATGGAAGCCAATTCTAGATTTGTCGGATGCATCCAAATTTAATCCTTGGAATTAATGGATAGACTGTGTAGCTAGGTACGGTACGTTCAAAGACCTAGCTGATCCTCCCTGTGAAAAACAGCAACAACAAAATATGTAAATTCAATATTTTAAAGTCATCCACACTGTGGTTAATCCAACAGCTGTGCTGTTATTGATTTGTTGTGGTTCTCATGCAAAAATGTAACTAGACTCATTTTTATAAATAATGCATATGAACATGTGTAGGGTTGGTATTGATTATGTTTGTTCACGTACATATAATTATTGTCAACAATGCCACACCAAATATAACAGTTGGAACAAACAGGTCTTGTAGCACCTATCGCTGACTGAACATGGGTCTAAGTTGCTCATATCCTCTGGGATAAAATCCAACGAGCGTGCAGTGTGAAGCAACTACATTTTGAGGTTTTTAAATTCTCAGTGATGCAATCTTATGTTTTCAAACATTATAATAGTAATAATATCATTGATTTTTTATTTTTTTAACTTTTCTTCTAAGTACATGTGTCTCTCTTTTTCTTCGTACAAAAAAATGCCCTTATATAACACATTTCTCGTTAGAGAAATATGGTTACAGTAAATATTGTACCAAAAATAATTTATGGTCGGTGAGGTCCCTTCATAAATAAATTTTTTTACTGTAAAACCAAGCATCTGATAATTATTTTGTGACAATGTTCAAATGAATTCAAACATGGGCAATTCATCTTTAAATCATCTTCAAAATTATCCTTTTCCACACTGCTTGACGCATCCTGCAATCACCTAACACTTGAACTGCCTACAGCATACTCCACTGAACAACTCGTCACTCAGTTTACCTCACTCAAGTATTATGCAGGCTTGATTATATTATGCTTATTTAAACAGTAATATATCATCTGTCTGGTGGAATGAATTCGAATCTACATATGTACATATTAAAAACTAGCCAGTTTTCTTCTCGTCAAGCTTATAAAATTCTTTGTGGGATCATAAGTAATATATTTCTAGTCATTAGCACTATGATAATAATAATAATAATTATAATAATGTCGCATTCTTATAAAGCGCTCATATCCTAGCAACTACATGTAGATCAAGGCGCTGTACATTATTACCCCCTGCTCATCAGGCGCATAAATCATTCCAGAAACCATCTCAGCTCCCTGTGGAGTATACAGCTCAATTGCTGCCATTTCGCCGCATAGGGCTAATCAAACACAACAACCAACTCTGCACTCACAGGTACCCATTTACCCCTGGGTGGAGAGAAGCAATTATGGTAAAGTGTCTTGCTTAAGGACACAAGCACCACGGTCGCGGTCGGGATTCGAACCCACATTCTGACGACTCAGAATCCAAATCCGATGCACTAAACCGCTCGACCATGGCACTCCATTAATTAAACAGTTAATTGAAATAGAAGTGATACCAATGCAAATATACAATACATTTTATATGAGATTTTAAGGATTTTTTCGTGGTCTAGATGATTCATTTCTTATCTGGAGAAAATCACAGGCAGTTAGCACTGAGCAAACAAGCTGTATGGCCTGTTGATGATTTGTTGGGATCGCCTAGCAATCATCGTACTGCCAAAAATCCTTCATGACACCCGGCAAATTATAATATAAGTGCTCAGCTTCTAATTGCTGTACAGAGCTGTAGTTGGTGAAATGTATACTATAAACATGTACTGTACATTATCTTCTGCACTATAATGATCTATGTTGATTGTGGTTCTGGTTAAAGGGACAATATCGACATGATCAACAGGGCATGGAATCGGAGTGTTAGTGTTAGATTAACTCAGAGACTGAAAATAATACCCCGCATGATAAGGTCATAATCAACCATTGCTGCTGCATAATATAAATGGCCAGTCATTTTTCAGTCACTGTGTTCATCGTAAACTAGGACACTGATTCCATGCCCTGTTGAAAGTCTGCTGCGCTTGTGATGGTACTGTCTATTTTGCCAGCAGGTTGACAGACCAGCCAAAACCCTTCGTATGTCCATTTTTTAAAGGTGGAATACATGTAACATGCATTCCCATGCGAAACAACTATTCATCGATGGCAAGTACATACGTTTTACTTTTCAAAACCTTTCAAAGGGTTTTGAGGGATCAAACTACATGTATGCAAGGGTGTTGTTCTTTCTACAACTACTCATATGTTCTTGTACATACATGTACATGTAAGCCCATAGGCGGATCCAGTACATTTTTTAGGGGGGGGGGGGGGGGGCTGAGAATCAAAACAATTATTTTTCAGTACTACAAAAATTACAATGAATTAATCAAAGGGAGAGAAAAACAAAGCACACTGTGGGAATGGGAGTGCGTTCTCCCCTCCCCCCCTCTCTCTCTCTTTTTCTCTCATTTTTAATTTTATTTAATTTTATTTTTTTACGATCTGCCAATGAAGCCGTATTCATATCAAAACAATTTTAACATCTGTTTAAATGAAACAAGGGTACCCTGTTGTTGATGATAAAAAATCATGAATGCTGGTATTGAATAATTCAACAGGAAATCATAAAATTGCAATGACTAAAAAGATAGATGTTATAAAGTACATGTTTTAGAACTGTTTGAAATCATTGTATGCTTTTCTTGTGTTTGCTAATGGTAACAAGCACATTTACTAACCACAATATTTATGGATGTACTCAACCATGCACACAAATGTGTGGACACAGGACAAAAATGTCTAAATTCAATCTCAATGCTGTGTTTACAATGGTACATATCTGGTGAATGGTCACACCCTTCTGAATATGTATGAGATATTATGGGTGTATCACAATGCAGGGCTTTTGATTGGTTAATATGAGATGGCCTTCAGTTTCTTTTGTGTTTATTATACAGTGTATTATTTATGCTCAGTGTGTTCTGATGCAATGGGGAAGTCAATAATACCATGGGTGTATACTGAGAAACAGGACAGTTGTTGATCCTGATCCAAAGTCATTGGATTGAAACTTATGCATGATCAGGTTGACTTGGCTTTAAATGCATACATGTACTGTACATAATAATAATAATAATAAAGATTTTGCGGCACATATCACACCCTGCTGGGCTCAGTAGCGAAACAAAGAAAAAACATTAATACAAACAATATACAATGATAGCATAAGGAAAATAATTATGTGCGAGATACATGTACCTACAATGCAATTTACAAATATACATCATCTTTGAAGAGTTGTGACATAAGATGAGTTTAAGCATGACTTGAATCTGGTTATACTATGACAAGATTTGAGTTGGTTGGAAGATGATTCCAGAGTCTCGGGCTGCGACAGAAAACGACACATGTGTATCACCCCAGTTCCGTTTGAAGTTGGTTCCTTGAGGGTGACATGTTGCTGGAGCGCAATTGCGTGATGGAGTGTAGACTTTAAGTGGTTCAGAAATATAAATTGGAGCAATGTTATTAAAAGATTTGTGAACAATTAGCTAAGTTTAAAAACAATTCTCTGTGAAACAGGAAACCAGTGCAGTTCTTTCAGATTGGCGTGATATGGCATGACTTTCTGGACAAAGTCACAACACTGCTGCTGTGTTTTGTATGTGCTGAAGACGAGATATTTGATTCTGGAAGACCGTAAAGGGAAACATTCCGTTATCGAGCCGTGATGTGACAAATGCATGTATAATTTGTTCAGCAGCACTTTTATTCAAATTTCCTAATTCGGCTTATATTTCTGATATGAAATGATGATATGCGAACAATGTTGATATGTGGTTTTAAAGTCATTGTCGAGTCAAATATAACACCCAAATTACGTGCACATATGTAAATGAGGGGGTTATTCATGCAGTCACCAATCTGTGTAATAAATGGAAGAGAAACTTTGGACAAATGTTGCTGGCGTGATCCAAATAGAACAAATTCGTGTTTTCATCGCTCGAATTTTCAGGAAGTTTGTCTCAGCCAACTTCGAATCTCTTGAGATACATTTCTCCAGTGTTTTAATGCAGGAATCAGCGGGTTCTTTCAAGATTTAAAAAGTAATGGGCTAAAGCTGCGTGTCATCAAGCGTAAACATGGTAATTTAAATCATTCACTTCAACATGATTATCACGAACTGGAAAGGTATAAAACAGTAAACCACTGTGGGCGAGCATAGGGAGCCTTTGGGGGTACCAGAATAGTCCCAAGAGTAACAGGGCTCTCGGGGAGATGGCGCGTTATCCAATACAAACATGCTGAGTCCTATTTAAAGGTAGTAGACTTACATCAATCCAGGGCTGTGGTCATGTTTTCCCAAGATGATATTGAAAGCGGAGAGGAAGGATTTTATGATCGACAGTGTCAAAAGCGGTAGCTAAGTTCCTAACAAACTAATGCAGTGATTTTCCTCATCCACTGCAGATAAATGTCATTGTTGTGCCAGCAGAAGGAGCAGTTTTCAGTTCCATGAAATGGTTTGTCAGGCTGACTGAAATACCCAGCGTCCGACAGGTTATTAGCACTTTAAACATGGTCAGGAGATCTGTGATGAAACAACCATAAGCTCGATTGTTTTTCCAAGGTACTTTAAATTACGCTACTAATGGTGGTAATTTTGAAACTTCCTTGTCCAGAAATTGGAGTTTCTTTAGATGGTAGGTTTAACATAGCAACCTTCTGGCTATTAGGAAACAACTTGAAGAAGAGATCTGTTTACAATAATTGTGATATACTTGTAGCAAACACATCAATATTTTGTTTTATTAGCGAATGAAGGGTTGGGAACTGGATCTAAAGTTCCACATGATTTTGATGGCGCGTATTTCTTGATGAGTTTTCTTGATCTCCGTAACACTAATGTAGGCTCAAACATGGTACCAGTCTACATAGGTGGATCCTTGGGTGATAGTGTTTGTGTGATAGAATGGCAGGTACTGAGGAAAAGCACCCTGACCGGATATTCCTCAATTTTGTGACAAAAAAGATTTGAAAAAGCATTGCGAGGTCCTGATCGAATGTAGATGGTCCGAGCACTGGAGCTAAATTGGGTTTATGAGACGAAGCTTTCAACAATGTTAAAGAGTTTTTCTGATCACCCAATGAGCTATCTTCCACAAGAGATGAGTAGTGAGCATTATTTTGCCTGAAGTTAATCATGTTTCCTTCACAATATCCACGTTGGTTACAGTATTTCTTGCCGATGTACTCCAAGTTTCCCATTGTCACGCCATCTTCGCTCAAGTTTAATGACGGTTTTCCTTACAGCGCGGATATCACCATCATTGAACCAGGGGATTCAGATTCCTTAGTTTAACAGTTCGAGTTTTTTGTAGACATGATCATCCAAGATGTTACGGACAGTAGATTCAAATAGACTGACACAAGAATCCAGACTCACCTGCATCTTCAAAGTGTTTATCATTTTCCAGTTGAGATTCAATATCATGACATAAATCTTTAATATTTACTTTTTTTCCAGTGGCGAGTAGTTACAGAAATAGGTAGGTATGGGAGGTTTTTTAAGGTTCAAATTTATACCATGATTGCATAATGATCAGATAAAGCCAGGATGAATAGAAGTATAATTCTCGAGAGGGAAGAGGTGAAAGTATTTTCCTGGCGTTTATCATGAGGTCCAAGACAGTGACCATACCCGATGAGTGGGTGCTGTGATGTACTGTATAAGTCCATGAGCCAGAGAGCAGATCTTTTAAACTGGATTTATAATGGTGTTTTGAAATAATGTCCATATGGATATTAAAATCACCGGTTTAAAATAATGTCAGATAGGGTGTAGAGATAATCAACAATTAATTTTCAAATTCCTGCAGAAAAGCTGGAGAAGTTTACATGTTTACCATCAACATCCCTTTCACAGTGGATAAATGATATTACACAAAGCGGTAACAGATCTGAGAGTTGCACGATTACCTCAGCATGCACAGAGATTCAAATGTTAAGGTAAGTCAATGTTAACACTTTTCATACTGACAGATGAAAGCTGGACCCTAAAGAGTAGTGCCCAACCCTCCACCGGGTCTTTATTGGTCTGGGGATATGATGGAGAGAGTAGCTGTAGCAGGAGTACACTCTCACGGGTGGCAAGTCATCGATTAGGTTTAAACCATGTCCTCGTTATTGCAACCTTAAGATCCAAATGTGTTTTGAAGTACAAAAGTCAACTCAAATTCATCCGATTTATTACATATGGATTGAGTATTCAAGACACAGAGCTGAAGTTTAGACTCATCGTGAACATTTTGGAGTTGAAGTTATACCAATGTCTAACTTTGTTGATGGTGGGATTGAGATCACTGCTAGGGTTGAGGTAAAGGGCTGGAGCAAGCCTGGTTGTGTAGAGTCTGTCCCATTCTACGGCGACCAGCTTTTTACTACTCTGTATGTGTGCGTATGTTTGGATGGTTGATTAGCAAGTATTTCCAAGACAGTTCAATTGACTCAATCCTAAATAAGATAAAGCTACATCAGTAACATGGAGCATTACGCGAAGATTGAGTAGTCTCATTACGGGCTGTAGGAAATTTATGGATAGAGCAGAGTGGCGTTTGTGGGTGTGTTGATCAGTGTTTCAGGTCCAGGGTTTTGGGTTTATGTCACCAGAAATTAAAGAGTTCTGCAGGTGAAAGGTGGCAGATGAATTATCATAGTACATGATATAGGGCGTCTCAAGGAATTCTAAGATGGCGGATTTTTAGTTGAACAATCTGTAGATTGCATCTTGTAGCCATCTACTGATGAGTCATTGAGACACCATGGGTCTGGATAGCAGGAAGTAGAATAAACAGGATGTAGACCTCCATTGTCTGATCACAAAGTTGTTGATCCAAACAAAAACTGTTGTGGTTGAAAGCTACAGAGTTGTAATCTCTAGCTGAGGTTATAATCCCCTAAATCAGAGTTGACTGTGCACAAATAAAATGAAGATCCAAAAATATTAGTATACACCTCAACAGTAAATTTTTACTGCAGACACCTACAAAAACAACAGTTTTTCACTTATTATAAAGAAAACAAATTGTACAATACTCATCATAAAACACGTCAGTAGATTCCAGGTGTAATAAAGAAATCCACTAGTATAAAAAATGAAGACAAACTTGTAGCTACAAAACACTTACTTAGCACAAAAACTTGGGAGGCTGTTATGAGTTGCTGCTTGTTAGCGCTCCACTCATAGGCTTCTTTAGCAAACACACAAAAGGAAAAAGTTTATTTACAGTTGAAAAAAAATTAGTTTTCAGGTAAATTTTTGAACATTTGTTGGTTAATCATGGGAGGAAGGAAATGGGTTAATCTATATTATATACATAGACAGTGCCCACAGATATGTCCAGGATTGATACATGTACATGTGTACCATCATGTCATTTAAAAACCAGTTGATATATAATTTGTGTCCACAACACAGTTACCTTATTATTGCAGTACACATGTAGGTTTACAGTTCCTAGGAAGGGTTCATAGTACAATATACTGCCTACGATAAATATTTCAAGGATAATTCACCCAATATCTTTTATCTTTACAAATTAGGTAACAATTAAAAATTACAAATTCAAGGGTACATTCATTGGTACTGTTGTGAAACTGCTGTCTTTTGAGTTTGCTAACTCTCTTGGAATCAAGGGGATTATATAATTGAAAATTCTGTTAATTGTGGTATGTTCTCAGTCTTACAATTCATACGCTGTAGATGCATTTTAGTTTGAATCATTTTACGAACTGTATGTTTGATTTTACCACGCAATTATGTCATCTGGTAAAAAATCTCATTTGAAAATAACCAGTTCAAAGCGGGCTGTTATTAAGATTATGTATTTTTCTGTCTTTCAGGTGGTATTGCAGGAGGCATGTCGAGATCTGCGTGACATTCAACAGAGTCGTGCCAAGACCCAACTCCAGCTAGGCAGAGAGGTCCGCCATGAACTCCTGCCGTGGGCCTATCCACTGTGTCAAGCTTACACCATTACACCACCCATGGGTTCTTTGGTCTATATAGAGGGCTCAGTCTCTCTACTCTACGGCTCAATACCAAAAGCTGCAATTAGGTAAAAACAAAAGTATTGAAATCCTGTCCAATCGGTCCAATTTCTTTGATCCTCAAATTGACCTTATTCCTTGGACACACTGTTAAAATGAGAGAGTAAAATTATGGTTACAGTGCCAGTGATGTCACACAAAGCTTACCGCTATTGCCATAACAATGGCACACAAAAAATTTGTCAGAGGTCAGTCTGTTTTAGAAATAGGACGGTTAGTGAACAATGTAATTGCTCAATTACGTATGTTCTCATGCATTGCTATACAGAGAACAATTTCCAATTTGGCTCCATATTCCTGACCAACAATTACCAACTCACACTTGAATTTCTGTAAAGAAAGTATATTTGCACTATGCACTGCGGTAACAGAATAAAAACATATATAGTTCAAGCACTTAAGGCCGGTTCATACATGGCTATCATGAGCAGCGATGCGAGAAGCGCACGTTAAGCTTTAAATATTTATCTGACGTCAAAGCTGAGATCATCGCGTGGAATGATCTGTAAAATAACATTTCAATTTACGCGAATCATTTGCAGCATATTTATGGCGTCAAAGTTTGGTATGCGTGAAGTATGAACACGGCACTGTCGCGGCCCAGTTGAGTTCAGGTTCACTCCCTGTAATACTCCAGGACTGGGGTTGGACTCCAGAAGAAAAATACACATTAACCCCTTCTGTGACTACAAGGGTCAAAATCAGTCAAAATGTTGATATACTTGCCAAGGTATATCTGAGTGGCACTTAAAAGTCAAACACTGTCGTAAACCTCTTACATGTAGTAAGGTACATTTACAGGTCAAAATGGAGTCGACCATTTTTGACTGGTAAAAACTTTTGTCTGGTATTGTTCAGGGTGGTCAAATGACAGTAAAACAGTCAAAAAATGCCCTGTGTGTGCAGAATTTGGGTCAAAACAGGCAGTTGATTGATTTTACGACTTCTATAGCTATAAAGTGCAGCACTATAGTAGGAAGGTTAACAATACCATCTACAAAAGTTTTTCTCTACGAAGCAGCAACAGCAATTCCATATGAGTCCTATACTGGCAACAGTAATAAATAGATACTAAAAACCACACTTGACCCTAGAAAGTTTGTCCCCATGATGTAAATTGGCGAGATAGCAACAGCATGTGTAATCCTATTGGTCAATAACTGAGACTGTTTGATTGACAGGCCAGATTGGTGTTCCTTCGTGATCAGATTTACTATCATCATGCTAACAACCAGATATACATTTCCAATCATCAGTTGCAAGACATGTAACTTCTTTCCACAAATGTTTACATTTCAATATTTTTGTCCCCATATTTCAGGTTAAGACTTTACTCTGAATGGACCTTCAAGAACCATTGGGAGAGTCGGCTGATGGATCGTTGAGTAAGCAGGAAGTCTATTAATGTATGGTCTTGCTGGTGTGAGTGAGGCCATCTTGGCTAAGTTACTCCAATGGAGACGATTAAAGCGTGAAGTTCATCAATGATCAAAGCGTCGGCCAAACCAAAGTTCAAAGGGTTTCTTTCACGGCGTCAAGCATATTGTTAGAGAACAAGTGTTTGTTTTCTGTTTAAAAAAATATAGGCCCCTTCTGTGAACCAAAGAATGGTTTATGGCCACAGAAAAGGATTGTTGTACTAAAACACCAGATGATCTGCAGTAGGTCTCAAAGATAGAACCAGGTCGTTTCTATTCTATTTTAAGTCAAGTCACAATTCAATATGGTGAGGTCCTAAAGGGAGCAATATCATCCACGATCAATAGGGCATGGAATCGGAGTGCTAGTTTTAGATTAAACTAAGTGACTGAAAATATTACCCCACATGATAAAGTTATATTACCGTTGCCAAGCTGGCATAAATGAGCCAGTAATACTAGGACACTGAAGTTCCATTTGATGTTCCATTTTAAGATTGGATTAATAGGCTTTGAGTCACAGTGCAGTGCTTAATTAAGTTCACTTTGATTACTCCTGGCCATCTTAGAATGGTTGTTTGTTGTCTTCATTGTTTGTGTAATTGCTGCAATTGTAGTAGAACAAATAATAATAATAATAACAACTTTCTCTGTTCATGGGTTTGCGTGGTACATACTGGGGCCTGAGCAGCTACCATCATGAAGCAAAGGCAGTAACCAAAACCCGCCACGGCTTCTTAGGTCATGGACTCACTACGAGAGTGGTGCCCCGCGGAGGAGACCCTAACAAGTCACATCAACCCATTTGATCACTGCAATGATGGGTGGTTTCTGGGGCTGCTAGTGTATTTTGGCAATACCCACTGGATGTTATTAAGGCGAGAATGCGGGTATACATGATTACCCATCCCTATTGAGCCCATTCTCACCTAATCCTGATTAGCGATAGGCTACATTCCACACCCAATCCTATTGAGGTGTATTGATTGTTTAAGAGTAATAACTGTTGAGTTGATAGGGCAGTGATAGTGCATTAGGTTTGACAATTTTAGCAGTTGAAATGCATGGAATATTTCCAGCAATCATTGGCTGGCAGAAGTACATGTGGTCTAGTACCACTCAACATATGCACTCCCATGACACTTTCGTAGTGCAATAAAAAAATTGTTGTGTGAATTATAATATAGCTATATATATCACATATTTTAAAAATAGCATTCAACATCCCCAGTGTATTATTTTGAAACAAACTCAATAAAGTATCCCTTCGCCTTTAATACTTATTCTATAAGAAAGTTGGAAGATGAGTAGTTATTTGAGATTATGTCTATAATTTGTGTGACTATCTTTTCCTAGGGGTTGGAGGCACATAAGTATAAGAGTACATGGGACTGTGCAGTGAAGATTTGGAAACATGAAAGGACCAAGAAGTAAGTATAAGACAGACTCTAATTCAGGTGTTTCACTATATTTTGCTCATGATTCACTATATCAGACCTGTAACGATTTCTCAGGATTTGTTTACAAGTCTCCCACTCCTCAAATGTTCTTGAAAAGAAGTGAAGTAGCCCACCAAAGGAAGAAAAAGAAGTAGCCTGTATTATGTCCAAACTTCCTCTAGTTTTCTTATTTGACGGGATGTGGAGAGTATGTAAATCCTCCAAAACTAAAACATCTAGGAGGTTCAGAGGAGCTTTTGGTCATCGCTACCCTATTTTAACTTTAGTTAAATCACGCCCATGGCATGACAGATCTACATCTTGCTTGTCTGATGTAAATAATTTTTGGTGCCAAGATGGCAGCCCCAGCCGCAACTTCTCAGAAATGCCGGGGTGGAAGAATCAACCAAAAATTAATTAGACTACTTGTACCATAAATGGGCAGCATTCGATTTTACAAATTCTCATATTGTGAATAAATTTGCAGAGGTTTTTCGTATCCTTTCTAATTTATTAAACACTCTTTCTCATGTTCTCATTTGTTGCAGATTCTACAGGGGCAACGGTACCCAGGCTGCTCAAGAGTGTGCGTGGAGCGTGGCTCTCAGTCTTTGTCATCTACGAGCGCAGATCGTGAAGATATTGAATAACGTCTGGGCTGGCGCGGAATGATCAGGGTACTATTGCTATCCCTTCAGGTTGTAGGTTGTGTTTGTCTAATGTCTCATTGTACGCTGATGGATCGTGGGTTCCATTTCCCTAACTTGTAAGCTGTGTTGAATCGTAATTACTTGCAAGATAACCTTTTCTGTGCGACTAATCTAGAGTTATACGCAAAATAAAACTTTTACTTTAAGGATGGCCTTTGATTCATTTCAATGTGGAAATTTGGGAATTTTCAAAAATAAATATAATCACCATCATCATCTCTTCAGTCAAATGACAAACTCATTACAAATATGATATGTATAACTCCACACCTGTACTGTCATTATACTAGAACTATAATGAACAGGTGTTGGTAAACTATACATAGTTTTTTTCATGGGGTATGTGGGAGGACAAGCCCCATGGATTGGTCCTTTATATAAATAATAGTAAATGACTATGTCATATTATATAAATGATGTTCCTTCTTTGAGATTTCCGGGACATTTATTAATTGTGAACAAGGACTATCCCAGGGATGGAACTTCCGAATGTCTAGAAATTTCAGATTATCCAGAAGATGGTATGGACCTTTGTGCATCAAATTGAAATACTCATGCAGATTGGTTCACCAGTTGTAAAAAACAATTAACTTACTTCATTAGTGTTGAGAAGCAGAGAACTATGTTCTCATTTGCCTTAAAAAATGATCAACTGCAATAACATCATACCGGTGACCAATTCTAAGAACAGCGCCTCTGTTGGCACTCACTGATTGTTTTGGTCACAGTGTAATGATCTTTTGATTGTGTTGCAATATTCATCTAACCACATCATGATCAGTGCGACTTTATACTAATGCTTAATCGGGAATCGGATATTTATTAAGGAGACATGTTTTCTGTCAGGCATACAATGTCTTTCTTTTTCTGGTCAATAAATTACTGGCACATTTGGTACTACACTTCTCCAATAGAAGTGCACAGGGCAATTGTACCATGTGCAGAGATTTTGATATTGTATTTTGGGTGATAAATAGTGAATAACAAAATATGCTATATATGAGCTACGTACTGCCATTAATGCCGCATGCACAAAGTCTGACTTTGCATATAATTCAAAGAGTTCTTGGTGTTTATGTGGCATTATGATAAAGCGATGCCAAAAGAAAAGAATTTGAGGTAAATATTTGTTGTTAAAGATGGAAAATTGTTATCGCTGTCTTAACTAAGAGTTATCTCCAGCTGTGTTATTTGCCATTTTCATTCATTGCTCTCCTCTGTAGTCTGTGCTCTTGGAGATTGATGGAGAGTTAGTCAAGGAATTTTTGTGGAGGTGTTGATAGTGTTGTAAAATGAAGTTCAGTTGTTATTCAGAAAGTTCTGCTATTACTGACTCCATTGAATGATTTATAGTCAAATGGGAGCCATCATTTTTGATTGGTTTAAGGTATTTGTTGATTGATGATGGGTGTGGGGTAGTTGGAAGAGTAGTAAAGTCCATGTACTCCAGTTAGAATATAATGAGTAATTCCAGTCTGATCATATGTGTGATTCAGACTAAGAGAGGGCATATAATAATGTACCAGGAAAAAGATAAATAAATTTTTATGCAAATCTGTCATCAATTTGCGATAACCAACAGTGTGTAGTGTCTGTACATGCAGTCAAAGTTGATGCCCAAACATCAGTTTACCATAAGTGTCTTAAGGCTTTCATCTACTCTGTTATTATCATCAACTTTGATTGCATGTACAGACACTTATACATTGTTGGTTATCGTAGATTGATGACAGCTTTGTACCTCAAGCTACTTATTATAAAATGAAAGATGGTATCAACATCCTTGAAATCACTGTCTGCACTGCTTTCTTTTCAGTAAAACTTTATATGGCGATATTTTGTGGCAATAATTTCACTTTTCTTAAATATAGCACACCTCCTACAAATTCTCAAGATTAGATTGATACATGTGATCCGCTCTGGCAAAACCTGAACAACATCTCAGCATTTACCGTGGTGAATGCGTAACTGCCTAAAGGCTAAAAACTGACCCCAGGGACCAGTTTGAGGGACCAGTTTTCATGTCACCATATAGAGCATTTTCTCTAGATTTTGATTGAAAAAGAAAAATCACTGAAACGTTGGGAACATTGTTAATTTTCACTTGATAAATTTGGGAGGTCACTTTTGAAAATTGAGTCCAAGTTTAGGGTTTGCCAGAGTCAGTCACACATTTGACCATTTCGAGTTATTTTTGGATTACCTATTCTATACCTTATTTCTTCCAGTGATCATGGCGGCCTGGTTGGATGTATTATTGATTCATTCTAGATCTGTTTGATGACTCCATGATTAAAAATTCACGAGGATGGGTTTCCATTTGTTTTAATTTGTTATCAGTGATTGTGATCTAGAGTCTTCCAAGCTGTCTTCTGTTTTGATTTGGCAGGGAGAAACATTGACAAACATGATTAAAGGGACAGTATCGTCATGACTCAACAGGGCATGGAATCAGAAAGATTGGTTCCAGTTTAACTCGGTCGACTGTCATTTGCCAATGTCATATTACCATTGCAGCTGCATAAATGAACCAGTAATTTTCAGTCACACTGTGTTAATCTTAAACTAGGACATCGATTCCATGCCATGTCAAAAGTCTGCTCCTGATTGTGACGATACTGTCTCCCCTTAAGTTTTGTGGTAACACCATGTAACAACTCTTAGGAGTTGTAAAAAGTGTTGGTTCTGGAGAAGAAGAAACTCCTATGGGTTTCAATCATTCAGATCAGAGTATACTGAATCTACGAGCGTTGAATTTCTCAGAATCAACAATGATTACATGTACTATAACACCTGAGTTATTACATGGTGCTACCAAGAAACCTTACTCCTACTGTATTTCCACCATGCAAAGCTTCAACCAACTTAACAAATTTCAGTTTGTATGCATGTGGATAAATCAAATATTAGGATGAAAACCATTCCCTCTCTATATGTTCCCCTTCAATATTCAAATCTTAACGTGTTTTAGTGTAAGTGACAGGAAAAAAAGTGTGTGTTAAATCTCTCACAAGGGAAAGGTATAAGAGTGGAATTTGGTACAACAAATTTTCAAATTAACAATTGAGTTATCTACAATAAACCCTTTCACAGTAACATACGTCATGTTTTGACGGGGCAAAATTGTTATATTTCAAACTTTCTTCGCTGCTGTCTGTGACTTGACCTTTCGAAGCATCAACGCCGTTTCAGATGCGTCGCCGCCGGTCGCATAAATGGCAACGGCAGTGGTGAAAACTCAACAAATTTTGCACCGTGGACAGCTGGTTTATAATACTTGGTATGAGGTTAGTACACATATCAATTATCCTGATAAATTGTGTGAAGTGCATCTTAAGAAAACAGGAATTGTTATGTGGGTTTTTCCTCAAAAGTTGTTACTTATAACTTTATTTAAAACATAAAAACAGTGATATGTAACAATGTTTTTTGTTTCTATAAAACATGAACACTACGATTGTGATTTACACATGTACTTTTTGATAATTTTCTTCCAAACTAGAGTTGGTTGAAATGAGCATAACTTGAGCAAAATACCAATGTTATACCTACCCCTTTGGTTTGAATTTGCTTGTTACATTTGTCTGAAATTTTATAATGAAATTAAAAAGTACGTGAACCCTCACCCTTTGTGGTATTCTGGCTAGGAACCTTCCTGAATCACTCCAAAATCCATCAGTGCACTTTTGGGAAACATGCCCCTATCTTAGAAAATGCACCGCGCATTTTCGTTGATCTTTCATATTCAGCACCTTATGGCCTGTGTGGGCAAAATTAAGTTTAATCAAGCTTTTAATTATTGATGTATACTTTATTTCTTATTTTGATGAATTTTATGACATTTTATGTTCAAATAATTTGTATAGGATTTTGCAGGATTTGGGGTGGTTAGGGTTAACCTTTGCACAGTGGTCATTCACAGACCAATAAATGTAAAAGTGGACCGTTAAAGCGGACAGGTGTATACCATGATGACCGCATTTGTTAAATGGGGGCCTCTTTGATGGTCCAGTTCACCATGGTGCCCACTGTAACAAACCTGTCACCCTATTCTATTCTATTGCCAGTAATGCCAAAGACAGTTGAGACAATCTGAATCACATGGGGTCTATTTAATGGATGAGTAAAGCTTAGTGTAACTTATCAAAATCAGAGCAGCAAGTATGTGACAGCTGTATGCCAGCTGTTCTCGCGTTTAACCTATTTTAGGCGTGAGAATCGCGGATATGATAAGAAACCACGCCTTTGGCTCCTTATGTCATCTGTTGACCACGCCCCCAAGAATCAACATCAAACTTTTATTCCATTAGTAATGTTTTGGTTATTACCATTAAAGGTGCTGCAATGATATCATCCGTCAACAGGAGGGCATGAAATCAAGTGCTAGTTTTGAAGAATAATGCCGTCATCTTAAACCTAGAACTCTGATCATGACAATACTGTCCCATTAATAAAGTAAGACAAAACATAAATGACAAGTGTATACTAACAACGTGTAAGGCAAAATTAAAGTTTAATCAAG
Source organism: Zoroaster sp. YZ-2022 (assembly GCA_029582265.1). Lineage (NCBI taxonomy): Eukaryota > Metazoa > Echinodermata > Asteroidea > Forcipulatida > Zoroasteridae > Zoroaster > Zoroaster sp. YZ-2022. Next base: position 31,343,385 of record CM055818.1, on the reverse strand, counting down.
CAATCATTGATGTATACTTTATTTCTTATTTTGATTAATTTTATGAAATTGTATGGATAAATCTTCTAATATATTTACATGTATTATATATCCCAGAGATTGGAAAACTATTAATAATAATTGACATAATTAATGGTATTGCTTTCAATAACATTGGGTAATATTTTTGACTGTTTAACGACTGGGGAAATTTAAAATGATG
>CM055818.1:31317431-31342683 GCA_029582265.1 Zoroaster sp. YZ-2022 | reverse complement strand
CCAAACCCAAAAATTCCACAGAAACAAAGATGGGGGCCCTTTCAAAATATTCTCAAGTGAGGCCCTTTCCCTTACCTAGGTCTGCCTAAATGACCTGTTTGAGCAGGCTGGGTAAGCCAAAAATCAGATCTGAATGCCCCAGGGGTCCCCCGGGGAAAGCTCCAAAGCGCACCCAAATTTGGGGTTGTAAAGTGGGTGGGAGAACATTCCAAGGAGAAGGGGTGGGCAGGGTGGTTTGGTGAGGAAAATTGAGATCTTTTGGAATAACCTTTTTTGTTTTGGGACTTTTCAATTTTTTAAAAATTGACCTATTTGGAAAATGTTGTGTTGCATTTTACAACTGCACAAAAATATGGGGCATATTTTTTAGGGATTTGCATTCAGCATGTGTTCAGCATAAAGATTTTTCTCAGATTTCTAAAAGATTTAAATTTAAAAAAGTTGTTTATCTTTTAAAAATTTAAAAAATTTTTTTTTTAAATTTGGGGGGGAACTTTGGTTTTTTTTATGTTGTTTCCAAAATACCAATGTTGTACCTTCCTTGAACAAATACATGATGTGTTTAATTGGTGTTTCATATATTGCTTTAAAACTGTATATATATCCCAAAACAATTGACGAACTCTCTTGTTTGTTTCCTGGTTTGACATAGCTTGGGTTCGTTAATTATTTGATCTGGGCACTATGAATAGCGGCTGGTCAGTTACAGTTAATCTCCCTCTGGGCTGCCAAAAAGGCTTCACCGTTGTGTTGCACAGAAGAATGTATGATTGTGACCCCAAAAACCCCTTATCGTTTCTCCCAAAACTCTGAAATTTAAAAAACTAGTTGAATTTGCGTATTTGCATCATGTGCAATTAGTGAATTGGTTGTTTCCCTATAGATGAATCTTTCTAATGGGATCAGTCTTTTGGCCCTATGATCTTTTGTTTTGCCTACGGGGTTGATCAGACAATTAAAGAATTTTAAACCCATACAGACCGGATATTTCACCAGTGTTTCCCGATAATTTCCTTTTTTAAAATAAAATAAATACTTAAAAATAATAAATATTTAAAAAAGCAAATTTAACCCAAAACAAAAAACATCAGAGGAAATATTAATTTTTGGGGAATTTTAAAAGTATGATAAGCCCCGTCAAAATAAATTGCTTTCTTTTGACTTTATTTTGGAAAATTTTTTAAAAATTAAAAAAATAAATTTAAAAAAAACTAGGATTGAATCATCTAGGAAGTATTCCCAAACATGTCTTTAAAGATGGGAACGGAGAAAAAATCTGATTGGGAAAATCTTTAAATACTTTTTAGAAAGGAAACTTTAATATCAAAATTCAAGAAATTTTCGCATACAAATGTTTTTTTTAAAATGTTTGAATGAAATCATTCCTCCTCAGATGGGTTTAAAAAAATACTTCGACTCCTTCCCCCCCAGTCATTTAAGAAACCCTAACCCAAATCCTTCAAAATCCCGGGGGATTTTTTGGAAAAAAATTAACCTTTGGCTGGCTTTCCTTCAAACGGGGTTACCCCCAAAAAATACAGGCCAAAGTGCAAATGAAGATCCAAAAACATGGGCATTTTGAAGATAAGGCATGTTTCCGGGGCCCCGATGGATTTTTTGGGAAAGGGGAAATTTAATCTTTGGCAATACTATTTCTGTGGGTATGGTATATTTTTGACTCAAAGGGACACTGTTAAAACAACTATAATATGGGATATTTTTAACTGAATGCTGACTAAAATTTTAGAAAAATGTAAAAGCATTCAATTTTTCATTAAAATTCGGCATACGTTGAAAATTTTGCATATTTTTTTCTGTTTTCGTGAAATAAAAACTTAAACAAAATATTTACCAGAATGATTGGTACCAAATACTAAGCCGACATCGTTAGCTTCAATATTAATTTGTCATTCTGTAATCAGATAATTACAATATTCTACCTTCCCTAAAATGAATGCTCCATTAAGCAATGATGACATGGTCCATACAGAAGTGCTCACCATTCATTAAACATCTTGCCCGGAATATTGCTAGATACATCATCGCTAATGGACTCATGAATTTCAGGGCTGTATAGAAAATGTTCTTCTAATGTGTGTGACTGAGTTTTTCATTTCTTCGTTGTACTAGAGCAAATTTATTAATTTGGTTAAAGGCATCATTTTTGGTGATCAGCGGTATTTTTTACACAAGATACATGCAGAAGTCTACATGTTAAAATATGTACATGAAATGTGCCAGTCATGTAATTACAGTAGTCCATGGCATAGCTATTCCAATGGATTTTGACCATTCATGGTTGAAAAATCCACTTTAAAATGCATATTTAATGCATACTGCACTTAAATATGGGTGATATTGTCTAGGTCTGTCACATCAGACTTGTTTTTTTGATGTTGTCAGAATGTACACGTGTGCTATGCATTCAGGTAATTTTGGTACCTGGTACCTAATTTTGGTTACTCCACCGTAATGGTTCAGTTAATAATAAATGGAGGCATTTTTAAAGCACTCTTACACAGCGCTGTACATTATTACTCTTACTCATCAGGCGTATAAATTATTCCTGAAACTATCTCAGCTCCTGGGAGTATACAGCTCAATTGTGCCATTTCGACATATAGGCTAATCAAACACAATAACCAACTCTCCCTCACAGGTACCCATTTACTCCTGGGTGGAGAAGCAATTATGGTAAAGTGTCTTGCTTGAGGACACAAGTACCACGTCGTCGGTGAACCTGAACCCACATCCGTGACCCAGCCACCAGAACACAAGTCCGATGTCACCAAACCGCTGCAATTGAAGAGGTGAAAGTAACAGTTTCAACAGTCCTGAATTTTTCCCAAAGTGCCCTTAGAGGATTTTGCAGGATTTGGTGTGGTTAGGGTTAATATGTACAGAGCGGCCTATATTGCATGTTGTTTGATTCTTTACTGTAACCCAGTTGCATCTATTTCACGTCCCGTTGAGTTCTGAAACTGTGGTCTCATATGCCAGCATGTTAAATAGTTAAAAGTAATAAGACTTGGTATCAGACTTTCAATCAGCATTTTGAAGACAAACTAGATTTGGAACCCCATTCAAGTAGTACTCTGTAAATGTTGACATTTATTGATGCCTTTTTCCTGATGTTAAAATGTTATGCTACAGTTCGTAGATAGCGTAACAGTACACTGTTATGAACCGGTAATGAAAATATACAGAGCAGAAAAAGCCTGTTATAAGCCGAGTGCTACAGATTGCTCAGGATGTTTGGCAGCTAGATAGTGTTCATTATAACTGTGAGACTGTGTAGTAGCGTCAGCCACAGAGAGAGCAAGGAATCATGCACACTGTACTGTGTAGTCAAGGGAAAAGCCCCTCCTCGTGGGAAATTTGACAACCCAAAATCAACGGATAAATTTACATGGTTTATTATTTAACGCATCTTAAATGAGCACTGCATGCGAATCTTGCATATTTAGAAATTGAATATTTGTTTTCTTTACAGTGATAGTTCTCATGTGTTTCAGGGATGTTTGATTTCATGACCAACTTTGCAGATACACTTCACAGGTACAGGTAAGTTAGTGTATAGGTTCACTAATGTTAATTCATGTTCAATAAATCTACAATGTGTGTTGCATTCTGTACCTACACGACAAGGATTGGTAATTAAGAAATCACAATTTTAATAGTAAAACTTTACATGTACATGTCATGAGTTAGTGTTATATAAGCTATGATGGCATTAATATTTCCTAATAATTTTGTCAGAAGTGTCGGATTTTGTCGGATGTTTAAGTTCTGAATGTAAGAAACAAACCTTTGACATTGTATTTAGATTGTTTATATTCATTTAATGTTTTCCATTCCTATGCAGATTTTAACTTTCCTACAATGACTTATAAGACAGAAAACGATGAACTTTCACACTCAGTTCTCTTGAAGCACAATTTTGCATTAATGCTTCCAACCTTTGCGGTCACACTTTCGTTCGTCCTTCTTCAGTGCCATGACAAATGATATGCTCCAAATCAGATTTGATTTGGTTTGATTTGATTTGTCATGTCAGACGAAATACTTCTGAAGATGTTTGGTATCATTATCAACTTCAAACCAAGTACATTACATACCATTATACCTTCATTACATGTACACTGACGTGGTTAATCAATAGCTCAAGCTTCTCTTTGGGTAATATTTGTGTTTATACACCTGTAATTAAAGGGGTACACACAGTACAGCCCCTTTAAAGGAAAAGGTACAACATTGGTACATGTTGCAGCCCAATTTCATAAAGCTGTTAGCAGAAATAATTGCTCAGCAAAACTGGGCTGAGAATCAAGTAGAAGCAACATCGGGCCCTCGATTTTAAACCCAGTTCGCGTTGGGAATAAAAAGTTTTTCTGGCTCCTGTGCGGGTTTCTTTTCCCACACACCTAATGGAAGCTTCACAGTGCGTGCACGTCTTCGAGCTTTACCCATACGTGGCTCAACAGCATGCATACAAATATATCAGAGTTTCCTATGGGGGTTTTTAAAGGCTCTCCAACCGTGGTGCAAAAAATGCGGTATAAATACACGCCCCCGGGACGAACTGGTTAACCAGGGCCCCTGCAGCCATTGCCGTGGTGCCCTCCCGAGATGGCAGTGCCCCTTGGTTGGCCTTGAATTTTGATGCAGCCCAAGGCCAAGGGGATGCCCTCAAACCCTTAAGGTCAAGCCTGCAATATATAACTATTTTTGCTAAGCACAAAGTATTCTGTGCTCAGCAAATTTAATGCGCTTATCAGCACTATGAAATGGGCCCCCAGATTAAGATTAACAAGTTATTCTTAAGTAAAAACTATTGCGTGACACCATGTGGAATCTCAATTGGTATATTAGTTCTGAAAAGAACTGGTGGTACAATCGCGTTTCGTCAGTATGCTCTGATCGTCCTCTGATCGCCCCCAGCATTTTTCTTGAGGCCCATCAGGCATACTGATCGGAACTTGAGTTATACCACCAGTTCTTTCGAAATTAATACTATGAGATTCCACATGTCACCGCAATTATCTTCTATCACCCTCACCATGCAAAGCTACAAGTTTACCTAAGTTATTTTTTTAATAGTACATGTTTACTTGGTGCACAGTTGCTACAAGTATCAATCATCCTAAAATTATTCTGTCTAAAGGTTTCACCTAAGAGAAAAGAAATGTTTAGGGAAATATAAACATGTATTTTTGTTGTCCTTTCTGAAAAACATAATATTGTTGTGTGGAAAACAGCTGGTCCAACATTGAAAAGTGTTTTCCATTTTGTCTAGTTTTTATGTAAATTATTAATACTTTGCATTCAGGTTTGTAACTAACAAATAAAATTTATAGAGGCAAAAATGTTTGAAATATGCTCAGAGGAATGTTGAAAAATTTAAAAACAATATTTGAAGGAAAAAAATATTTTTCCTTTATAAAAGAGATATTGGGAATTGAATCATTATCAATTTTGTTTTGAAATTTAATACAGTGTTTGGGCTTCTCATATATTTATCTGGTAAATATACTACTCAAAACAATTTAGAACACCGGTTTTAACATCAAATAGGTTTGAAATGTTCCATGAACCGGGATTTTCATTTGCAACCCCTCTCTTTCAGTAGTCATGTCATGAAATGTGTAATCACTACAGCCCTCCTTCATCTGTTTCATTGTGCAGTTGTTTTTTATCAATTCTGTGAAACATTGTGTTTATCTGAAATAAATGATCTTGCTTTAACTGAGATTATTCCCGGGGTTCCCTAAATTGTTTTGAGTAGTATATTTAGTAGATTACAGAACATGTAGGAAAAGAAAGAGGAACTAGACCTTGTCAAATTTTATTATTTCAGGTCACATGCAAATGAGTGAATAATCAGAGAAGATTAAATGCATCTGTTTATATTCCATGACTTGCAATGCTTTTGCTGTTCATTGTTCTGAACTCTGTTTATGCATGCTTTAAAAAAGAAATTAGTAACATATTTCAATGTGCTTTTGTTTAGTCCGAGTGCAGATGTGAATTTGCAGTGATACTCTTAGAGTGTGTAATTTTTTTTGTTCTTCATTAAAACCCTTTGTGTGCAGTCTCCAAATGCACAAAACTTGTGTCTCAAAGTACACAATGCTTTTCTATGCATGCCTTAAAATATTGCATACTGCACACAAGAGTGGGGACATGGATACCCCAAAATTCTGGGACAAAACAGGGGACCTTCACAAAACCAGGGCCCCATGCCCATGGTATTTTTGGATAACCCCCAAAAACAGTGTATTTGTTGGTGTGACATTTTGGGATGGGCCCCTTTTAACCAGTTCTCGGGGGCCTTTATACACGAAATTTTTTTTTTGCCCCATGGATGGGGGGTTTTAAAGCCCATGGGAAACCCCGAATATTTGTATTCGTTGAGCCACGCTGCGGTGACATTTTTCAGTGCCACCGGTGGAAGCCCAAGGGTGGGGGAAAAAAACCCCCAGGGCCCCAAAAAAATTTTTTATTCCCAACGGGTTAAGAAAACACGAAAAGGGGGGGGGGAAAATGTTCATTGAACTCGATTCCCCGGGGGAAAAATTTAATTTTAAATTTAAAATTTCACAGGGCTTTTTGTTTTGATTATTTAAAACCAGACGAATTTCAGTGATAATATTTTTGAATCTTTTTTTGTTTTTCCATTAAATTTTTTAACTTAAAAATGACATGCTTACATGTATCAGAAATATGCTGACACATGCACTGCCTTGTAAATTTTTACACCAGGCGATGAGATACATAAACAGACTTTTTTTTTATAAAAAAAACATTTAAAATTTTAAATTTGGGGAAAATTACCAACCCAAGAATGAAAAAGTGTCTGGGCAAATAAAAAAAGGTCGGGGCCCAAAAAAAAAAATTTTAAAAAAACACTAAAACAGTATGGTAAATTTTAAAATTTTGATAAGGGGGATAAAAAGTAAATTAGGATTAAATAATAAAAATTTTTCATTTTAGACTTTTCACAAATTTTGCCCCAATGTTTTCGATTTAACCCCATTTTTGACTGATATCATTCCAATCTTTCAGTTTCCTGGGAGAAAAACCCCTGGGAGGGTGTTTAATCCTCCAACACAATATCAATCTCCCCCCTTTAAATAGTTTTAACAAATTGAAACTGCCTGTTTTTTTTTTTTTCAGGTATCATTTAAAAAGCAAAAGGCCAATTTTATATTATAAAAAAATATGTGGGTTTCCCCAGGTTAGCAAGAATTTTTTAGTTTTGCAGAATGAAAAAAATTTTGGAACGCAAGTTGACACAAAGAACGTGAAATGGAAAACATTAAACCGCATGTTTATAAAGATGAGTAAGAATTTGACTTCATGAAAGCCCACATTTCAGGAAAATTAATTTGGGCCCGAATTAGATTATTGGACGAGAAAGAGCGGTAGATTTTTCTCCTTTTTTGAAAGGGATCCCAGGCCTCCAAAAAATTTTATGGCATTTCTTTCATGAAAGTGCAAAAATTTTCCCTTTAGATCACCCTTTTGATTTTTGGCAATTAAATTTTTCAGTTTTTTTTTTTCCTTTTTGGGCCCAAGTAAAAATTAAGATTTTTTTTGGGAATGTGGTTCCCCCAAAACCGTTATATGCACATCGGATGTTTCGAGTCTTATGAAAAAATTTGGGGTAGAATTTGTTCATAGGCCAAACCCCAAAAACAAACCCAAATTTTAATGGTATTTAAAGGAACCATCGACACGGGAAAAATCGGGTGTAGTTTAGATTAACCAGACAAAAAAACCCCCAATGATAAGGTTTTCCGGCGCTGAAAAAGAGCAAAATTTAGTCATTTTCCCTTTTCAACCCTGATTCCCCCCTGTTAAATTCCCTGTTTGGGCAAACGCCGAAATGCACAAAAGCTCATCAAAACTAGGTACTTAATCATTTTAAAAACACCATACCCCATGGATACATTATAAAAAAGCATGTGAATTAATTGAAAAAAATACTTATTTTTAAAAGTTATCAGTTTTTTATAATTTTTTGGTAACTAAATTCGCTCACCTACTTTTGGAAAATGGAAAGGTTTTGGGAAAGACTTTTTCCGGGGAGTGATAGTAAAAATCAAATTTTTGATTAAAATCATCTAAACCGGGTTTGTAAATTTTTTAGGAAAATCCCTTAAAAAAAAAAAAAATTGGTACTGTCTGCTGTGCACGGTTGATAGATGCATTCAGCGAAACCTTATCTCTCATCCATTGGGGTACAACCCAAACAGGTCTTTCTGCTTGGTTTCTCAGGCAACTGTTTTAGTGTCCCTTTGGTTCAGAAAATACTACTTAAATTTGGGACATCCCAAAACCGTAGTTCACCCCTGCCCAAAAGTACAAAAATAGTATTTTGCTCATTTGTAAGGGAAACACACAACACACAAAAAAAATCCCCATTGTTTTGTGGGGCCCTTTGTTTTTATCCCTTTTTTAAAATTTCCTTGGGGTAAAAGATTTTTTTTAAGACCTTGGGGGGCCCAATTGTTCTATTTTTTTTTTACAAACAATTTAGTTCACACACACACACACACACAAAACACAAAAAAAATATGTTTTACAAAAACCCGGCAACTAATAAATTCGGGAAAATTTCAGAACCCAGAGAGTAATTTGGGGGCTTTAGGTTTCAGGAGAAAAATTGTGGGCGGATTTTGGGGTTTTTTGAAATTTTAACAACAAAATACCAAAATAAAGTTTTTGAGGGGGAAGTTTGCATTGATGTTTATGTCAAAAACATTTTTTTCAGGATATGAAAGACACGAGATGGCAAAATAATTTAATTTTTCCATCTGGTAAAATTAAATGATTTCCCGAAAAACCGGACTTTATCCGGGGTAGTGAGGGAAATACAGTGCCCCAACCAACAAAAACTATTCAAAAAAATTGATTAATTGTTATTCTTGAAGGCCCTTTTTCATCTTCAGTGTACTGTATTGGGGTGAATATGACAAACAGATCCCCAAAAAGCATAATTTTAAGTTGGGGATAGTGTATTTTATTTTATTTTTTTGTTTGGGTGAACTATTTGAAAAATTAAACCGAGGCAGTGATTTAATAAAATTGGGAAATCTCTAAAAACCCTTTCTCGGTTGGATTGCCATATTTGAGATTTTACACTAACAAACATGGGCCCGTAGTGTTGGAGAAATGAGTTTGTTCAGAAAGTGAATGCCAAAACTTTGGGGCCCTTTTAAAAAAGTTTTTTCCTGTACATGAAAGGTAAAAAATTTTTCCCAAAAGGTTAAGGGCTCTCCTGCCTCAACAAGGTCAAAAATTTCCCAAAAAAAAAAAAAAAAATAGTTACCAAAACCCCTAAAGGGTTGTTGTGTTTTTCTAATTTTTACCACGCCTCACCATCAAGGTTTCCAATCTTCCCCTTTTCTCAAAATTCGACAAAAAGCCCCTGAAACACTGCCACTTTTTCCAGATTTACAAAATTATGCTTTTGTTTTTTTCTCCCCCCAGGTAAACTGAAGATTTGATGATCCAGACCGATTCGATGTACATCCCCACACCTTTCCTTAATGAAGTACTTGGTTTCCAGGGACTGGTGCTATTTGTCCGCCATATTGATATATCTGGTCCTCCATCAAGTACCAACCTGCCCGGAAAAAGAGCAGCCAGCCATCCGGAGATTAAATTCAATACGTTTTGAGAAGTGGGCCTCACGTTTTAACTGCCCAAGTTCATGTCTTCGGGGGCCGGCCCCTTTGACCCGGAAGGGGCCCTCAAGACAGGTTGGAAAGGCATCTCATCCGCCGATTTCAGTGCCACAACGAGTAAGGGAGACCGTTTTGCCCCGGTTTCATGAGTTCAAATGGAGAACGAACCCTTCCAAAGGGGTTAAAATCATTTGGGGCTACCTTGACGATTTGACCCGACCCTATCCCCGTTATGGCTTTGATAAACTAAAGACACATCTGTGTTCCATTGAAAAAGATGATGACCTTGCTATGGGCATGGAAGTCCTAGATCCAAAAAGTAAGCCTGAGTATTCAAGAAGTTCCAACAAGCTTTGTACCAATTTAATAAAGCTATCGAATCGGCCCAAAAAGAAAACCCAAACCTATCACCTTCTCTTGATTCTAACCGATGGCCAGTTGAACGACAATGACAGCAACACTGAGCTCATCATCAAAGCCTCCGACACCCGATCAGCATCAGCGTGCTGGGTGTTGGCGACGGTCCATGGGATGTCATGGAACACTACGATCAACCTTCCCATGCGAATTGACAACTCCAGTTTGTGAACTTTCACCAGGTGTGCAGCAAATCGAGCATGCAGAGGCAGCACGCTCTTCACGCCCTGATGGAGATCCCACCAGTACAAAGCAATCTGCAACCTAGATATCTTAGAAACCCAGCCAGCATTGAGGGCTGGGATGAACACACAAACACACTCCACCAAGAAGGTCCAGACAGTGACAGACAGGAGCGGGAGGTGCTACTTTCCATCAGTCCGGACATCGCTCCGCCTTGACAAAGAGACCGAGTAAGGACTTACCAATAAAACCTCAATGCAAGTCAACAAAGAGATGAGGGCCGGATGACCGGTAAGCTTGGGTAGTTCAAGTGTCTTAAAATTAAATATTACACGCCTCTAGTGGTACCATGATTACTAGATTTCAAAGTTGATCCTTGTACAATCATTAATGCTGCAAAATCCATCTTGCTTGATGAACCATAGCTCCAGAGTTTTCAGAGTTTGTTACCGCTTAAAGCCTCTAAACACTCTTGGTAATCTTGATCACATTTTTACATTTGGTGTGAAGTTGAGGATAGTATCAAACACCTTGAAATATTTCTGTCTCAGGTGCTATCATTTAGAACAGTCTAAAATTATTTTCAATCAACCAAACAGACTTGTAGTTGAGTATTTTTCATGAGTACAGAAACTAATGCAGTTTGAGTATTAAGTACTCTGACTTGATAGTTGTACATATAGTTCAGTACTTTTCATGAGTACGATTACAACTGCCACCCGAAACCAGCTATATAAATGACTTATAACAAACAACAAACAACTCTGCAAATCTTCACGCTTAGAAACACGATACATTTGCAGTCGGCAGGGTAGGCGAACTGCCACCGAAACCACAGCCTATAAGCAGCTATAACAAACAAAAACACAGCAAATCTTCAGTGCTTAGAAACACGACATTTGCAGTTGGCAAACCCATAGCTCAAGGTTTGCTAACTGAAAATTTATTCTGACCAACCTTGTTATAGTACATGTACCTTGATGCTCCATTTGCCAACTCTGAATGCCGACTGAGAAAATTATTAGGGGTGTGACAACCTCAACACCCCTTCCGCCCTGATTTTACAAATGTGTACTGGCTTTACAGTACAGTGTACGTTAGGTCTTGACTTCATGATTAAAGGCAGGGCGAAAGGATTTTTCAAATCAGGGTACATACCTCATGAACATCTAAGGAAACATCTGACAGGGTGTTAAGGCAATAGATCAGGCACCCACATGTTACCATGGTAAGTTGTTATTACATGTACTGTACATCTGTAAATGTTGTCATCGGAAGTGGATGCAGGAGGGTCCAACATCCCTCTTCTTCAGAACCACACTTCCCCAGGCCCCACTTCCCCTTCCCAAGCATCACCCTGGTCTTCCAAGTCATATTGTAATTCCTAGGTTACCTGTATTGTTAATAATGTCGAACATATTTTAAAGCACTCTTAAACAAGGTATCAGAGTGTGTACATTATTACCCCTGCTCATCAGGCGACAAATCATTCCAGTAACCATCTCAGCTCCGGGAAGTATACTGCTCAATTGCTGCCATTCGCATATAGGGCTAATTAAACACAACAACCAACTCTGCCCTCACAGGTACCCATTTACCCCTGGGTGACAGAAGCAATTATGGTACATGTAAAGTGTCTTGCTCAAGGACACAAGCACCTGGTCACGACAGATTCAACCCACATTCTGACGACTCAGCCACCAGAACACAAATCCGATGCACTAAACCGTCATTCATGGCACTCCATTTTCAGTGAACCGTAACAATGTTTTAGCATTGTTTGCTGTTGCATTATGTTTCTAAAAACAGATTGACCAGATGATGTGTGCATTGTAATGGCATACATGTATTATTACGCTGTTGTCGCCCATGCTATTTGATTGGTGTAGTGTCATACATAAGTTGTACTGTACATTTATTGTATTCAAACCTGTTTACTTCATACATTAATTAAAACCCTGTTTGATACTCAAAACCCTTTTGAAGGATGAAGGGTTTTGTGAATAGGAGGTTAAATTTAGTCAAAGTATCATCAAGGTAGCATTATACCATCATCACCAGAAAAGACTGAGGAACTAAAACTTCCCTTGTTCTTAAAATTACATTGTATAGTATTTCATGTGTTGGTTTAATTTGAAGAACATACATGTGGATCAAAATGACTAAGTATATTTGAACATTGGACGTACATGTATTTAACCAGAAGGTAGGCAGCATAATCATTGAATGTAGGCCAGGGCTTGAAGTACCTCTTGAAAGTCTTATCTGTATGTTGACGGTTGGTCTCTTGAACTCTGGATCATAATGGCATTATGTGGTTGCATAGTTCCAAAACTTAGATTCATTCAACGATAAATTGACAAAATGCTACTTTGTCATGTGACACAAGTGTTTTGTGTACAGCGCATACACATGGTGGTGTTACTACCTATGTGATATTTTCTCCTGAAGACATCAGAACATACTGATCAAACGCCGAGTTGTACCTCCAGTTCTTTTCAGAATTAATTACTACTCAATTGAGCATTTCATGGTGTCACCGCAATCAGTCTTACTTATCCTCCTCACCATGCAAAGCTACAAGTTTTACCTATGTGGACATTTTTTATTTCATGTAGTTAAGAAAACACAATTGTAACTGTATCGAAATGAGGAATGTCCCCAACACGTTTCCGTGTACTGGACTTCTAAAGTTCACAAACGTCATGACTGCATTATTACATTATAAATTATCACATCCTAACACAGAATGAAATGAACCAAAAATGAATGTTTGGCATCATCAGAAAGCCCATTAAATTTTCTTTAGTTGATATCCATATCTCAAATGTGAAATTTTGGGGACATTCTCATTACGATGAGGGTCACATTCTTCAAAACATTGCCATTTGCACTGAAGATTCTTTTGGAGCGAGTGTCTCAGTATTTACTCCTTGAATAATCGACTCATTTTGTGACAGACAACCACAAATGCTTCCTTTTTGAGAGAATTGAGATTTTCTAATTTGTGTAAACCTTGTGTGGATGTCAGTAACATCTCATCAAGAATGTGTGTATTGTGTGGACATCTGTATTCTCAGGTCACACAGCTAACACAACACACAACATATATATACGTATATACACATACATGTACACAGTTGTAATAACCTAAGATAAATTTAAAAAATCTATCAGTAGTGGAATGAATATGACCATACATGTACTGGAATTGACAGTCATGTTCAATGTACATGCAGAAACATTTAATCTTTGTTTGGTTTTGTTTTGTTAGTTGTGTTTTTTTATCATGTGGTTGATATTCAATTTCTTTTGTCCCGTATGTGTATTCACTTTCCATTTTATATGTTTATGTGTTGCATTTTGTTCAACTCGTCGCTTCATATTTCATGTTGTATTTAATTTTGTTTTGGCGTCATTGACACCTGCACAATTTGTATTAATTTTTTTTTTAAATTTCCCCACACATAAACATATAACTTTTCCCCTAGCTGCTAATTTGGAGATAGACAGATCCATGTATTGATTATTATATTACAGAGCTAAGGGCATCACCTATCAATTAGAAAAAGGGTATCTGCTTGCTGCACTGAGCATACGATAAATGAAACATATTTTGGGATCGCTGCCATTATAAATAGATACATTGTACATCATTTATAAGCTGTAGATGGATGGGTTGGTTAGTCACCTTGAAACAAAAGGATATTCCACATTACACACAGAAGGAAAATGAATCATAATCATTAAAGGAAATAACAACATTGGTATTACAGGGTGGAAATTTACATTCTTTCAACTCTTGTCAAAATGTTTCACAAAAGGGCGGATGGAAATCTTTTGTAAATTTAACATAACAATTCCTGTTTTGTGTTTAAATAATATTAAAATGCTTCAGACAGAATAATTTCACAGGATTATTGATTTATTATCTATTTAGTACTTTTATTTACCCAGGCATGCCCAAACAGTTAAAAATTGGGGCCCTATATATAAACCACAGAATAATACACATGAACATAAGATATACAATGTATTGAAATATAGTTACATGTGTACCTTATTTGGCTAACATAAAGAAAATTATGATATATTATGTACATTTATGCAATGTTTAAAGTAATACAAATTCAAGACAATAATACATTAATTTGTGGAGTATGAAGGCTGAAACCCGCAAAAACTTTTTGGAGAAAAAACAGGAAATTCATCCTCTCCAAATTTCCATGGCAACCAAGTTTACACATGAAGTAAGTTTAGTATAATAGTTTATTAGTTTGATTATCAATGTTGACCTTTTCTTAGATATATATATCTAGTTTTAGATATATCATATTTTAGCAAATATCCAAGCTTCTGGACAGTTTGAAACAAAATAGGAAGACTATTTTGATGTAGAGAAGATTGAGTATACTGTTAAAAATTTTAAATGTCCATGTTTATCCTTAACCACGAGGCGCTGTTCTGTGAAAACACAACATGAACCCAGTGTCACAGCAGCACTGGTAGTGCAAAAATCAAAAGCCCCAAACCTGCAAAAACAAAAAAACAAAAACAAACAGTGGATACCTCAAAGTTTACTGATTGTTTGAACCAAACACTATAGTTAATAATAAAAAAATAATAAAATTTATAGCAGATATCAATCTAATGGCGCTCAAGCATATATTATACCTCCATAAGGCTATAAGGCTCATAAATCATTCTAAAACCATCTGCCCCTGGGAGTATACAGTCAATTTCTGCGAAAGGCAAACCATCTCTGCCTTAAAGGAATTTAAACCCCCTGGGGGAAGAAGAATTAGGGTTTAAAGGTTTTGCTGGACACAGGTGACCCCCCTCAACCCCCCTTTGCTGCTGGCAACCCCAGAACTTGAGTTCGGGGAAAGCCGCCGCAACCACTTTACGGCATTTCAACACAGGGGACCCCGTTTATCCATCCGGACGAAGAAATTTTAAATACCTTGCTAAAGGACACAAGTTTTACGAGGGGCTCGAACCCAATGCCGGAAAACACCAGAATTTGATTTCCCCTTGACCCCCGGGCCAAATCTTTTCAAACAAACAAATAAAAACAGTTTTCAAATAAATTAATCACTATCAAATCAAATTTACCTTTTCATTGCCAGTTTGTAAGTGATGTCAACATAGACACAGAGTTAAATTTCATATTGTCCGTAAATATGCCAAGTTGGGCTTTTTGCATGAGATATTGACATTTCCCAAAGCCTTTAAAGTTTGGGTTTGCTGAGTCAATAAATCTGATCATTTTTTGTTCATTTATTATTTTCAGTTTCTTGGAATAAGAAATAGTACTTTAAAGCTGTCATGAATTCCTATTTTACTACGGAGTTAATTCACTGATGAATAGTAATCACAGTATTAAATGAAACCTGCAAGCTGCATTTTTAACATCAGTTAATGATTTCGCTTGTATTGATAGCAAAACAATTTGCTGCACAATATTTAAGATTTGCTGTTCAAATTAGCATTGCATACATTTGACACACACAAATATTTCAGTGCAGCAAAGAGGGCCCGACTTTTGCATTGTGGTCCGCAATTTGCAATTCCACACTGTATCTACATTAAAGCGGAGGTCTGTACTGATGTTATCCTATCTACATGTATGTATAGATCCATCCATTCTCCTGCATTTTGCATGTCAGTAGCCATCTGCATTGTAGGGCCTAAGGGCTTGCCAGCAATCAAATTACAGAAATCAATCAATCTAAATCATTAATGCGATCAAGACAGATTTTTAAATTTTAAAATGATACTGTCATCCCAGATTGACTCGATCCAGCTATCAAACATGCCACTGTCAGTTTGTGCCAAAAGGGAATCAGTTTCTAATCTAAAATTTTTTATCATTTTTTGAAAATTAACACACACATAATGTAGTTATTGTGGCATCAACGTTAACCCCTAGTACATGCATGTACATGTACTTTAATATAGATCTATACTTAATCTTCTTTTGTTTAATATCTTCAGTATTATGTCTTCCACCATCCACATTTGGAAAAATGTCAATTGAATGGTTCAAAAGTACCGTTGTTGACGTTAATTAGAACACATCATAGAATCAAAAAATCCATCATAATGGTATTTAAATTGCTCTTAACTCCCGGCTAATCAGATTTTCTGTAAACATTAAAATGCCAATTCAAGGGAGACTATTCTTTAGAATGAAAGGTATTTACAGCATGTTAAAAAAGTAAATTAAAATTGTTTTTTGTCAAAAAATTGCCAAAACAGATACATAATTTATAAAGTAAATGTATTTATCCGGGGGTTTATTTGCAGCTTATCAAAATTAAAATGAGAAGTCTGTTCCCTGGTTCATATTAAACATTTCATGTTTTTCCCAAAACAAATGCTCAGATAGAGGCCTAGATAACAGCCAAACCGGAATACATTTACATGTACATGTAGCAATAATCGATCTTTATTCTTTGGCCCAATTTCATAAAATAGATTTGTCCGAAATTAATAAAGGACACTTTTTAAGTGTATGGCAGCTTCCGCAGATGAAGTGTTTGTGATGTCATTACTGTGAAGGCCCCTTTTCGACATTGTGTGTCCACAATAGACCGGGATGGTTTGTAAGTATACATGTAAAAGGAATGTAAATGCACGGGAATTGGAAACATGCATTTGTACAGTGATAACCATTGAAGAAGGTGCCCAATATGCAGGCCTGATACAATTTCTCAACCAAACTAGGTTAAATGCTTTGGGAATTATCATCCGCAGAAGGAGTTGGTGGTCTCCGGGTACTTCCCAATGGCACCCAGGTGATCATAAACATACACAAACCCATAAGATTGAGAGCCTGGTACTTGGGAGTACCTGTGACAGTGACCCCTTCAGTATTACTATCAGTAATGCTGCCTAATTAAAAAGGTGTCCACTATATTGTGCAGGTGTTCAAAGCAGCAGGTCTGACTGTCGTTTCTAATTAACTGTTTAGGAGCTACATGTATATGTAAAATACATGTAGGTCTGAATTTAGTTACCCCTGAAATCACCCCACCCCAGTTCCCAGCAACCGCAAAAATTATAACACCCCTTTGCAATAAATTTTATAGAATAAAAAATTCCTGCATTTCTATATAACACTCAGACTCCCATTCATTTTCTCTGTAAATTTTAATACAATCAGTTTAACATTTACCTTGTCAGTATTATTTATAGATCTACAGAGTATTCTCGGCACCTAGTTTACTTGGATTCAAAAGCATTCTGTTTGGCGGTTAATAAAAATGCATTGATAAAACTGAGCATTTTTATATAATATTGAAGTGTTTACATCAAAACATACAGTTATACCACGATAACGTTTACATGTCATGATCATGCTAATTTCATGGAGACCACTGACCTTCCCTGTTCTTGGCCTTGATGCCCTTGGAAAGTTCCAGACATGCCTTAGACTTTCTTTTTTATAAGTGCCCTATCAGAAATTGCCCTCTAGAAGAATTTGTGTATGCAGAGAATGAATCTGACATATCCGGAAACATTGGAAACTGCCAGATATAATTTTTCTCATCTCAATAGACCATTATATAACAACCCCATCTTGGTTTTCTCAGACACAAGTCTATGATCAAACAAACTAATGTCCAAAAAGACTGGTGACTTTCAAACTTTGATTTTCATGGTTCTTATATTGGTGGTCAAGAACAAGACAAGATGGATGAGCTTGTTAAAGATTAATTAGAATGAAATTTAATTTATACTGTATTCCATGTACCAAGCCTGATACATGAAAATTAGTAAACTAAATTTATTAAACAGGTATTTTATCCGGGAAAATAATTTTGGTTTTTAGCACATGTACAAAAAAATGATAATAAAATTGATTTAAAAATGCAATGAAATTTAATGAATTTGCAGCATAAACATCTAAGAACCACACAGAATATTCACTATCATTTATACATGATGTTTGCCAAACGTTTGTTATCATGGTGTCCCTTTTTAGTGGATTTACGTACAAATATTTTATTGAGAGTTGTATAGTGTTTGGGAAAATTAAAAACCCTTTAAATTATTTAACCCCAGGAAAGTTTGATGTTGAGCCTTATAAAACCTAGTCTCTTATCTGCATGTACATTTTATGAGCTGATAAAGTACTTTCATGTAACACCAAAAGAAATTTTGGGAAAATTTTTTGAGAAATAATTTGTTTCAGAATCAAATTCATTGCAGGTTCATGGAACAGATGCAGCTTGATGTGTTGACCTTGACTTTTGATGTTTAAAGTTATGTAATGTAAACAATGCAGAAATGGTGATAAACAAATAAAGATCCATGATTGTGCTCATATAAATTATGTTGTTCACTGGAAAAATTTTGGGTTAAAGGGACAGTATAGTCCATTTATCAGTGCAGATTTCAACAGGGTATGGAATCGGGGTCCTAAAGTTGTTTAAGATGAACACAAATGACTGAAATTATGGCTCATTTATGGCAGCAATGGTAATATGACCTTATCTGTGGGTATTATTTTCAGTCACTGAGTTAATTTTAAAATAGCACCTGATTCCATGCCCTGTTGATCATGACGAATTGTCCGTTAACATTTGAGAAGCCATATGAAGTCTTTCAACAGTTTTTTTGTTTATTTTGTTTTGTGAGGAATTTTAATTGCAACATGACAATTGTTCTTTGCAGGGTATAGTACTTATTACTGTTGTTTGATTTTAGCAGGATGTATATAATAAAACACAAAGGGGCATCTCATCTTGTAAGTTTTTAATGTTTGTAATTTTTTAAATATTTTGAAACCACCAAAGAATGTCAACATTTGAAAGACATGCATGCTTATCCAAAAATAATTTGAGTTGATTATTACTATTATTTTTATCAAAATTTATTAACAAATGGACGGAAAGTGGGAACTTTTTCCGTCAATTTTTTTGGAAATTTTAGGGAAAAAAAAAAAAAATAACAAAATAAATCAACCAAAGTTCTATTACAAAGCCTGCATGTCCATTACATGTTGAAACACTTTTTGGTTTCAGGTATTAAAATAAATAACAACCATTGGAAAACTGCTAATGTGACGGGTGCAAAGTGCTATTGTGGGTTTTTTGTCATATAACATTCGATCGCCTTGTTAAATACTTATGCAGACCCCACAAAGATCCCACACAGTTATTTATCAGTAAAAATTTCATGAAAAACATATATATACTACTCAAACAATTTAGAGAACACTGGGTTTTTAACATCAAATAGGGTTTTAAATGTTCCAGAACCTGGATTTCATTTGCAACCCTCTCTCTTAGTTAGTCATGTCATGAAATGTTAATCACTACATGCATCCTTATATCTGTTTCATTGTGCAGTTGTTTCTCATCAATTTGTGAAAAAATTGTGTTTATCTGAAAAAATGATGTTACTTTAACTGAGATTATTCCGTGTTCCCTAAATTGTTTTGAGTAGTATATATACTTACACTAATTGTAAATAGTTGTTTTATTTTAAATTGTATGCAGTTACAACTGTTTTGAAGATATATTTTATAATTTCCCTCTAATTTGTAAATTATTTGATTTTATAAATCAAAATTGAAATATTGAGAGTTTTATCTTTAAATTATTTGAAAGTATCCTTAGATAATTTTTGTCCTCTATTTACTGCAGCTTGTTTATTAATATTTTTTTGGGAATAAAAAAGACACTCAAAATTAGTGTTATTGTGTGTGTGTGTGTGTGTGTGTGTGTGTGAATTTCATTTTTTGTAAAATATTGAAATTACTTTTATAAAGAACCCTTAAACACCCAAACCCATCCAACTCCAACAGCTTTGTTGATTTTGATGGACTCGGGCTGAGAGCTCATGCATGGGGGATTCAGGAAGGTTCCAGCCAAACAGTCAGGGGTTAGGGTTAATCATTTAATTTTGTGAGTCATGTACACTCCCAGAATCCAAATTTTAACCGTACTTGTAAAGGCATTTTTGAAAAATTAACCCCAACTCCCAACATTGTATTAAAACAATAAAATCCTTAAAAATCCCCCAACTGGCTTTGTTGTCTAGGGGGTTAGGGGTTTTGATACATAAGTACAGTGTACATGATATCATTGTAAAAACTGTATACAAAAATTTCCAAAAAAAATTCCCAAAACAACATGTTGATATGAATTGGTAGAATTACCATTCATACTAAACAATCAATTCTGTCCGATCAATTCCGATGCCATCTCAGAGAAACTGAAAATTCTCCGGGAACACTGTGAACACTGTGAACACTTTTCAATGACTTAGACTCCACCGAGCTGAACCTTTCACAGGTTGGTTGTTTAATGTATAATCTTTGATTCAAAGAAAGTGATTATTACACATACCTGTAAAAGCATTGTGCCAACATAACAATGTTGTACCTTCCGGTTGTTATTATGAAAACAACAAATTGCTGCTGTCTTTGTTTATATAAGGTGATTACATGAAAGGATCTTGATAATAATTTGTTTTAAGGTAAGATATTGGTAGTTAAAATTAACCAAATTGTCAAATTTTCTTGTAAAATTTACTTACATGCAGTGTTAATCTAATCATGGTACATACATATAAATCTTCCCTAGATTTGGTTTGGTTTCTTAAGGTGCTGTCATTTTTTTATGAAAAGTGAATTTATTTTCAGTTTAAGTTTCTATGAAAGAGCACTCTTCTAAATTCCACATTAAAAAATATGAATGCATAAAATGTTTGCAGTTTTTTCAACCCAGCATAAAATCAGCTAAAACTTTACAGCTTGGTTATCTAATGATATGTATATCTTGATTCCAAGAGAGTTAGTATAAACTCACATACTGCATGATGTACCTTCCTATAATTGCTAGCTTCCAAAGATTCTATTGACAGTGACATGTTCATGTTTACAAGTGTAAATGTCAGTTTGTTGACTGCTACATGTATGTGGGTAATTTAATTGTGAACCCAGCCTACAGTCTGATGATGATTAGTATTGGGTGTTAAAAAAATATACATGTGAATGGAAATACCCCCTTTGCAAATCAGGATGTGTTAAGTGTACCAAGTCGTAGTGTCAGCAAGAAAATATTTGTTCCCTTTACTTGGCCTGACAGATTGTTCTCATACCATGGCGATCTTGATTAGTTTTTTCAACTCACGAAAGGTGAATTCCAAAAAGAAGACATACAAATAATAGGTAATATTACTGAAATATTATGGCTGTACTTGTCTTTTACAATACATTGTAGATGCAGCGTTCCCTGAGTAAGATCTAGAGGATCATGGACTGAGTTGACTGTCTGCTGATGCTACAGGCATTAAAGTGAGCACTAAGAAAAGCGAGAGCCAAAAACCCAAAGGGCAAGATCCCAGAAGGCTGGAAATCAAATGTCACTGCACTGGTAACATCCTGGGATTATTTGAATGCAGTCTTGGCTTTCTCCCTGTTTTATATAATGTCATCTTTTTAAGTAAACAACTTGAGGAAATAATGTTCTTTCGTGTCATATTACTTCCATTGATTTCTGAAGTTGTATTCCCCATTTCAAGTCATGTGTACATAATGTCTGTGTAAATCAAGGAATTATAAAAAGCCCTCGATTGTGGTTAGTGTGATCAATATACATGTATATCCTCGGTTGTGAAATGTACAAACCTATGGGGCAGGCCAAGAAAGTTTATCCAACAACAGTGTGAACAGCTGAGGTGAACACTGGATGTTCTGGTATATCGTGAGTTAACTTGTAGTTAAGAATGTAAAAGCAATCACACGAGTGTATCAGATTTGTAGTGTGTGTGAGTTTGTGTGGGCATTCAAACCGGGGACCTTAACAAAGGGACAATCGTCCCTGGTTGCTATCACAATGGAGAACAATACATCCCGTTGCCAGGACAAAGAATTGGACAAAGGAAGTCCCCGATTGCAGGCAAAACACACTTGTGTGTGGGTAGGCCTCAGGGTTGTGGGGTTATAAGAAAAGGGTAGGCTATGACACGATCTGTGGGGACATTTATGTCCCCATAGCATTTTGGTCCTCACAACTGTGTGTAAAGCAGTGTATGTCCCCACAACGGAAAAGACTGTATGTGTGTGTGTGTGTGTATCTTATTGGGCGTGCATTGAATAAAAGCAATTGTTTATAAATCAAAGAAGAAATCTAAAACTGCAAAGCTGCAATATACAAATGGACATATTTATGCTAATTTAGTAAATTTGAGTTTTATCATTCCTGTTGCTGAAAATATTTGAATAGTTATTTAATAATGAATGTTTTCTAGATTTGTTGTAATTTTAAATATTGCATATCTAAATAAAAATTTGTTCTGAATCTTTTCTATATATAGATTTCTGCTTGTGAATCTTATGTTTTGGTGCCTGCATTTTGGAAAACCTGGCTACATACAAAATGTGCTAAAATTAATGAAAAGTTTACATAAACATTAAAGGAAGGTACAACATTTGAAATTATCAATTATCAATTATTATCTTAAAGTATACTTGGTGTAAAGTTAGTACAAGTAACAATTATCTTGAGAAATGATTTCATCTGAGATGCTTTCTTTCAGAAAACAGGAATTGGTATGTCAAATTTACAAAAGTTACCGTCCAGTAACCTTTTGTAAATCATAAACACATCATAAAATCATGAAGAAAAAAACATGTCCAAGTTTGTTGTTTTCTCAAAACATGAGCACCTACATGCATTGCTGTATAACTTTGAGGATTTTTTGATATATTTATATTGAGCGGTTGAAACAAATATAATGTTACAAATACCATTTGTTGCACCTTCCTTTAGAATCTACAGCTTCAATTGAATAAGGTGTAATGTTTTATGTTAACTAATCAAACTGCTGTGTGAAGATTAACACTGAGCACTAGACGACATGTAGGATTTAGTAGGTTGAAGGATTGAATTGTCACCTCTATGCAATGGTCCCAGGCAATCATAAAAGTCCTGTAACTTACAGGATTGAAGTTGCCTGGTATCATTTAGAGTTCAGCCAGAGTCATCATAACTTCCCCCATCATGGCACTGTCTAGTCTCATTGGACATACATGTATCTTGTTTCGTTGGATTACATGTATTCTTAATTGTAGATATCTGTTATGCCAAAGGCTCATAATCATAGGAGTCTTTTGCTTAAAGGGAAGGGTAACTAAGTATGGTAGTGATTACAAAACTCCTTTTATGTGTATATTCACATTCTTAGTTTGTGAAAATTGTGAAGATTCAGAATTTTACAGAATACACAAAACATTTAGCCACCGCATTGTGTTTCTCTCAAATGATATGAGAGCCTTTTGGACAGAATATTTTTATTCAGGATACCTTACCAACTTTTTGCTTTCAGATCAATGTTGTAGCTTCCTTTAAAAGATATTAAGAAATGTGCTTAAACTTAGGTGAAAATAAAGTATTATTTGAAAATGTTAAGCTTTGAAATGATGTAATTACCCATTCTGGAATATTCTGATATTAATTAATATAATTAAAAGTTTGTTAACTTTCTTCTATATAAATTATGAAACAAAATTTATATCACTGGAATAGTAGAAAATAATGCTTTATGATGGACTTGATAATATTTTCATGATTGTTTCAATAAAAATAAAACTTAGTTTTCCAATCGAATAAGTTTACTTGAGTCACTTCATTTTGTCCACTTGTTTACTATAAGGGACAACAGAATGGAATCAGATTGCTAGTTTTAGGTTAAATAATACCCACATGATAAGGTCATGTTACCGTTACTGCTGCATAAATGAGCCAGTAATTTTCAGTCACTGTGTTCATCTTAAGCGAGCACAAATTCCATACCCTGTTGAACGCTGCTCTGATCGTGACGATATTGTCCCATTATTAGTACAGTTTGCCAATGACGTTACAAACTCTGATCATGACGATACTATCCTTTAAAGGAAGGTATCGGATGGGTAATGTTCGAAAACTACCTCTATAATGAGTATGCTTTTCTCTTTGAATCAAGATATACAATACATGAAAGGGAAGGTACAGGATTGTTCATGTTGGCCAACTGCTTCTAAAGAGTTTTTGTCTCTCGAATGAGATATACATTAAAGGACTACAATAAATAAACCATCCTGTGAAACGTTGTGTTTATGAGAAAATAGTGAAAATGCATTTAAAATATTAGTATTGCTCCTTAAATTGGAACTAGAAATTATTTGACTTTTCTTGCAAGTGATAAATTACAAACATTTCTAGGAAGATTAATACCATCATCAGTGTCGTGGCGGCGGTCTAGCGACCGAACTCAAGTTCTGGTGTTGCCAGCAGCAGTGTGGGTTCGAGCCCCGTCGTGACATTGTGCCTTGAGCAAGGTACTTAACCATAATTGCTTCTCCTCGGATGGGACGAAAGCAGTAGGTCCCTGTGTTGTATAAGCCGTAAAGTGGATTGTCTGCGGTCTAGCGCACTGAACTCAAGTTCTGGTGTTGCCAGCAGCAGTGTGGGTTCGAGCCCGGCCGTGACACCTGTTCCTGAGCAAGACACTTAACCATAATTGCTTCTCTCACCCAGGGTTAAATGGGTACCTGTGAAGGCAGAGATGGTTTGCTCTATATCGCTAGAAATGCAGCAATTGAGCTGTATACTCCCAGGAGCTGAGATGGTTTCAGGAATGATTTATGAGCCTTATGAGCAGGGATAATAATATAATGCGCCTTGAGCGCCACTTAGTTGGTGGATACGTGCGCTATATAAATCTATACATTATTATTATTATTATTACACTTAGTAAGTTTTTGCTTATATTTTAATGTCCAATTTTAATGTCCAATAGCTTACTTAAAAAAAAAAAACATTTTCAATGTCAGATGGAGTAATTTCTCAGGATGTTTGGTACTGAGTGTAAACTGCCTTTAATAATCTTTTAAGCAAGATAGAATGCTGAAATTAGAACATTTCTGTATAGTGTTAAAATAATTCGTTGGGGTGTTTATATTG
>CM055818.1:31271668-31316931 GCA_029582265.1 Zoroaster sp. YZ-2022 | reverse complement strand
CCTGAAGGGCCCCATTGGCTTTTTGAATCGCGACAGTGGGAACAAACATTATATAAGAACCGTACGTAATATACTACTTTACAATTGCTGGTAATATTTATATAATAAAACATGAACCATATTCAATTTTTACATAAGGTGAATGAAATACACCCTACTTATCTATGCTCATAGCACCGTCATTTCAGTATTTATTTGGGAACTTTTGTAACAATTAAGATGAAATAATTGTTCAGTTTGATTGGTAGCCTATGTACTCAGGCTCATAAGCGGGGGTGGAAGAGGAGGAGAAGGCACCTCTCTCTTAGGCCTGTTCAAACAAAATATTTAATAACAATTAATTTAAACACAACGGACCCAACATGAAATTTTGATCCCATTTTTCTCTTCATGACAGGGGTAATCAAAATATTTTTGTAAAGCATTTTCCAGGGGCTACTTTGGTCTCCGTCCCTCCTTGACAAATTGCTGACATACGTGTCTTTGCTATAATACACTTCATTAAATCTAACTCACTTATTAATCCTGTGAGACCGTTGAGTTCAATACTGGTTCTTTTTAATAATAATGTGGACTTATAAGCTGCGTATCCACCAAACTGGTACTCAAGGTGCATTATATATTACCCTGCTCATCAGGCGCTAAATCATTCCTGAAACCATCTCAGCTCCTGGGAATTATACAGCTCAATTGCTGCCTTTACAAGCGCATATACATGTACATAGGGCTAATCAACACAACTCAACTCTGCCTCACAGGTGCCCATTTACTCCTGGGTGGAGAGAAGCAATTATGGTAAAGTGTCTTGCTCAGGACACAAGCACCGGTTGCGGTTGGAGATTGAACCCACATTCACGACTCGGCCATCAGAATAAATCAAATCACTAAACCGCTCGACCATGGCACTCCATTTTACTAGTTGATTGCGAGCAAAAAGCCAGTCTTTGATTAACACTTAGCAAACTTTCATTTTTATAATAAGGTTTCAGGTACTGAAAAAAAAAATCATAATAACTTAGCAACTTTTTTTTTTTTTATTAAATGGAAATGCGCGCGACTGTCTTGCTGCATTAGGCCTATTCATCGTGTGGATGTTTTCCTATTTTATATGGTGCCGAAACCAGACCATTTTGCGAGGTACCCAGTTCCAAAATACCTGTGGATGCACATCACTAATCTGTATTAATGATTATTACACACATACATGTACACATGAGAGTTAGTGGAACACACATCCGTGTCATCCAATCAATTAGCTGTCGATGTCATTGTCTGTATACTAAATAAATTATTAAGCATGATATTTCTGAGGTGCATGTATTCATATGTTCAGCATCAAACGAAAATTCCTAGTTTATAAATATTTTATATTTACAAAATATTCAAAAAAAATTTATGGTAGACGGCACAATTTTTCAAAATCTGTCTATTGCCCGATAACTTTTGACAATTACAATTTGGCCCTGGATTAAAAAAGAATGCTTACCAAACAGTAGAAAACTTTGTGGATGTTTAAATTACAGGGTCATCTTCAAGGCATAACATGGAAAGACATTTTGTTTCTAGATTGGCAGGAAAGTGATAATAGAACATCAATGTTGTTCAACACATTAAGGGTTTTTAACACAGACTGTGAAATAGTTACCCACGTTCATATGAGTTTTGCCACCTCGGGTTTTTACTGTTTTGTACATTTGTTTGCCATTTTTTAAATTTTTATTTATTTTTTTTTTAAAATTTAAAATGATGTTTCACACCCTGTATACAAATCCTGTAAGTGCATGTTAATTAAAACAATTTTGTTTGTAATTTCTTTTTGTTTCAGGTTCATTGGCTCCGTTGGGCTCACTGAGTGCTAACAACACTAGGAAAAATGGCCAGTAAAGTTGCCGAGTACAAGTGTGACAATGCCCTCATGGTTTTGTTTCAGCAACTACCTGGGTTTCTTAATGAACAACAGTTCCTCCAGAGCGACAGTGTGAACCGATAAACTAGAACATACTTGCTGGCTGCTGAGCATCAGGAATGCAGCAGGGGGCCCCAAAATCGCCCCCAGCCCGAACTCCCAAAGCTCTGGCAGATCTTCAACTTCCTCGGGGGACATCTTTCCCATCTCTTCGACCCGCGAGGGGATGGCCATCTTGATGGAAACTTGTGGTCGCCATAGGAATGAAAAAGGGACATGTCCCACTTTGATCGTCACCAAGGTTTGAAGGCGTTCACCTTTACAAAAAATGCTGTGTTGCTATGAGCGGCGTTGTTAAGGAAAGGACAAACAGTCCATTCGAGGGATGATAGATAGACGAGATCATTGAGGAGGTGGGGAAGAGGTATGCACAGGTATCCCAAAGTGTTTTAAAGGGGAAAGGGACATGATTGGAATGATCCTAAACCACTTCTCGTATGCTTTATACTCTGAATTAATACATTCACCAACAACCTGTAAGTTTCAACTTGCTACATTGTGTTATTCATAAGAAAATATTGAATGATGTATTAAGATTTTATGTATTCATTCTAATGAGGAATTTGGAAAGTACTCTTTCCTTTCTTGAAATTCACTTTCTTAATGACAGCATATCAGACAATATTATTTCATTGTGGGATTGGGCACTCCCCTAACAGACTACATACATGGTTCCTAGAACTAGACACAATCTTAAACTATCATGGGGAACTTCAGCGGGGAAAATAGGGCTCAACCTAAAAGGAATGGGGAGATCGGTTCTCTCCCCGCCGGGTAAGTATCACAGACTACACGATTCTTTTGAGAACTTGCACTTCAGTCGGGGAAAAATACATCCATGGCCTAAATCCATTCTTCTTGGAGTGCTATGTGGAGGTCAGTTAAAAATGATTGGCACACTTCATGTAGGTAATAGACTTCTGGTACATGTACAGTAAAATAATGAAATTGCTCAGAAAGGGGCCAATGTAAATCTGCGCTTCTCAGTTCATCATAAGCGGTCAGGTCTTTTTGGAGGGGACAAAAACCGTCCTTTCTAATGTTTTTCTTCAGTAATATAGCGGCTGATAATATTTAAATGTGGCTGTTGTAGAATATGAAAAATTGCTGCTGATTGCTAACATACCTGAACCCAGGTTGTGGTGCTGGTAAAAATTTAAAAGGCAAATTTAGCTTTCTACCTGCAGATACTGGATCTTTCTAACTTGTCCCACAATCTCTTGTCCATCAAACATTCTGCTTGGGGTTTGACTATCATGACATGTATGATTGTTTAGTATGAAATGATACAGTACACCTAGCCTAATATGGACAATCTTTTCACTGAAATGGTCCTATTAGCCAGTAAATGGTCAGTCACCACACAGAAACATCTTTTGTGACATTTTTTAAATTAAAATTTTTTAAAAAGTAATTTTATTAAAAGAAAACCCAGATGTACGTTGAAGAAATCCTACAGTTTTGATTGTTTCGTGGTTTCATGGTCCATTTAGCGTATGGGCGTGTGGTGCAGGCTGCATATGTGCGAATCGTGTAAAATATTCCGTGCAGCAGGTTTTATGTGTTCTCGTCGGCTCATTTTTGCCGATACACCTGTTTTTTACCAATGTTCAAGTGACGAACAGCAATCAAAAGTTACAGGTAAAAATTAACAAATTATAAATACTCAAAATATTTTTATTTCTGTATTAGCAAATTTTGATTAAATCCTGGACTTCACTTAGTACAAAAAGATAAAAAGCCCAAACCCCTGGGCACCATTTTACAGTACGTGTGTACATCAATCCAATAAAAAAACCTTTGGGGTTTTCAATTTCAACATTTGGGGAAATTACTTCCTTAAATTTTTTTATACTACGTATCATTACATAAAAAACTTATTGTGGTTTGTCAACTTGCCATATCAAAGAGAAGAAGAAGAATAAGTAGGAAAAAGAATATTATACATACATGTTTGTGTAAAACATGTGACTTGTCCACAAAATGGTAAGTCGGAAATTTAAACAATTGGGTTATTGTATTTCTGGATTCAGTAGAACAAGAGCTTTCAATGATATAACACTTGGGGTTACAGTGATCCCCAACCACCAGAGGATTTGGCTTTGTTTCTGTCTTTGTTTCAAGTTGTTTGTCAGAACGATAAACTAAACGAAATTGCTGAAATTGGGTTTTAATTGTCTGATGGAACTGAAAATTTGGAATTCAATATAAAGGGGATTTACAAATTGCAAATATAATAAAAAACAAACTAGATATAAGTTTTGTCACAACAAAAACAAGGTGTTGGTTGAAGTTAAAATGGTTACGTCATTAATTCGAAAGTGTTGAGTTTATAAGTACATGGCCCAAAGAATAAAGTATATGAAATTTCAGAAGTTCTAATTGATTGAATGAGGAAGATATCGCCCGTAAAACATGCTGTAAAAATAGGAAAGTTTTATAAGTACATGGCCCAAAGAATAAAGTATTTGAAATTTCAGAGGTTTATAAGTACATGGACCAAAAATAAAGTATTTGAAATTTCAGAAGTTCAAATTCATGTGAATGAGGAAAATAATATGTCAGTGAACATGCTGAAAAAAATAATGGGAAGGGTTTTTATAAGTACATGGACCAAGAATAGTATTTGAAAATTATAGAAGTTCTAATTTATGTAAATAAAATGGGAAAAAATGTATAATTTTGGAGTATCTGGACCATTAAATTAAAAAAGGGCATTGGTTGTTTTCAAATTCACAATTATTCTTGACAAAATCCTTCCTCCATGATGTGACTTTTTCATTATCTCAATAAAGGTGCTGATATTTGTTTCTGGGCTACTATGTGAGAAAATTAAGTGCCACTGCAATGCAGCCATCAGGTATGTCTTATTGTTTGGTAGGTCCTACACACCTTCAATAATGCATACCATCCCTAACGACTAACGTTAATGAGGAAAATATTTCAATAATTTTTATTTTCTTAAATTTACACAAATAATTAATGTAATGATGAAAGTTGCACACAATAGCATCATGGGCGTCTTTGCAAGGGATTAGATTAATATTTGTTTTAATTTTAATATTACTACACACAAGGTCAGTCACTAACAGTCATAAGAATCGCTTCCTTCCCTATAAACAATTTTTAATAATAATATTGATACATCATTCACTATGTGTTGTGGTACTGCCCACTGGGAAGCTACATTTGTACAAACTACAGTAAACTCACCAAAACCCAACTGCCCATATCAAATTCCTCCAAATCAACATGCCATTTTGTCAACAAGCGCCGATTTGACGGTGTAAGTTGTGAAGGTACCATGGAAGGGTATACGTGGGGTACACATGTCCGTAAGCTTGTTTACAAAATCGTCCTTGACCAATTTTAAAAGTAATTTCTGTTGATTTCACCTTTTACTTACACCATAGTAAAGCACCAATCAGGTGTCTGCAGATGACTTCGATGTGCTTGTGAAAACTTTGAATCAGTAGAAAAGTGGAATGAATTTTCTTTTACCTTTTACAGCGATATGCTCACAAGCAGCGTTATAATTTTATAAATATAGTGATGATCGGCCCCCAAGTGACCCTTTTACCGATTGTGTAAAGACCACAAAAGTTGTATAAGCCTCTATAGTTAAATTTTCCCAAACCCGATGGTGGACACTGAATGTGGGTCATTACGTATTGGACTGGCGTCATCTGCGTCACTGTTCTGTTTCCTGATCATCATGCGTCACTAGGTTTCATCTACAGTTAAGGTCTAACTATGTGGAAGTTTGAAGGTTTTTTAAACTTGGCGAGTATGTTTTTTTGCGGAAAAGAGGGGGAAGAAGGAAAAGTAAAAAATTAAAAAATAAATAAACCGAAAAAAAAACAAGGTGTTTTGGCATATGCCGAACACCAAAAAAAAAATTTTTAAAAAACCGAACAAAAACAATAGGTGTTTGGTTCCCGAACACCTAATTAACTCTCCTTGATTTTCACTTTCCCACTGTACTGGAAATGGTTTAATGCGACTTACGCTCATTTCCGTTGTAACGGGTCACATATGTACAATATTGAGTATGTACTATGTACAATATTCCCCGTAATTATTCAGAACTTTATCTACTACACTCTACAAATTGTGCAGAAAAACATTTGAGAAAAGTTAAATCTGTACATGTACATGTACTATACATCATCGGGCGTTTGTATATGTCTAAAGGGTTTACATACATGCATAATTTGAATCTTTGCATGGTGGAGTGCATGAAGTACATACTATAAGGGTTACAATTAGCACCAATGTAAACAATCTCTTAGGGTTGTAATACAACTAGATTGTTTCCCATGAATGCTACTTTTCCCTATAATGAACCTTACTTCTAAGGACATGTACATTTTATTGTAAGTTTATTGTTTCTTAATTTAACGATTATAAATTTTAGTTTATCAAAGTGTGCATAAAGGGCCCTAAAGCTGTTAGTTTAAAAATTTTCCCAAAAAGCTTCAGAAAATTCTCAAAACTTTTCCCAGGGGAAAATTTTTTACTACAGTTTGATCTTTTTTTTCCAAAACCTCAATAAAAAATGGAAATTTAAAAAAGGAAATGTTTATGTCTTGTCTGGAAATAGTGAATTTGTCAAATTTTTGGTTTCAGATGTACAGCATAAACATGTACACAAAAATAAAGGACATACACCTCCAACCTGTACTATAGATTGTGGGGAATCATAAAGTCAACAGTTAAGGGAGCTACAGCATTGGTTACATGTATGTTGAGTCTGGTTCTTAAAGTACTGTACTTTTATCTTTACTCTTTGAATACAACAAAAAAAACTAACCTGTGAATTTTCCTTAAGCAAACCTTCTCAAATCCCCCAAAATCCTCTTTGCTAAAGTGAAGGATTTTGGAGGATTAATCATTTTAGGCATACTTGCCTTTCCATAGTAGTGATTGCAAGGTCAGTGGACACTTTATTGCCCCATGCATGCAGGAGGTCCTGGCATGTACCATGTATCACATTTAAAACATACATTTGTATGTATGTATGTGTGCATACATGTCGTCCCTTTACTACTGAAGGTTTTTGGAGGATTCGGTTGTGTAGCATGGTGGCCCCTAGGGAGTTAGGGTTAGCAGAGCTTATTACTCTGAAGCCAATTATCTGGCGTTAAGGTGAAAATGCAGTCATATTTCTGTATATTCATTCTAATGTGTACTTAAAAAAAGGGAAACATTGGCAATAATTTCACTCATGCCAAACAAATTCTAAGGAAGATCCATGAAGGGCTTTTACATGTACCAATTAAAGCTTTGGTTCTACATATCCCTGAACACTTTCACGGGAATGACGGTTTTCAAACACTCATTGCTGTCTGTGACCGCTTCGAACTTCACCACACATGTGGAGGGCATGAAGTTTGTGCACCGGGGCGCAGGGTAAAAAGTGTTCAAAATAACCTTTTTCCCCATCAAAAACATGGCCTATACATGATTTATTAGAACCTTTGGTTATTTCGATACATCTTGAAACTTAAAAATCATCTTATATCTTAAAAATCTAAATCATAAAACAATTGTGGTTTACAATCTTCCAGTAGTGTGGCAATTTAAAAGCATGGTTTACTTTTAAAAATGAGCACCTACATGTAGCTGCTTTGTATAGATCCAGTGAGTGAATTAGTTTTGGTTTCTGATTCATAACATTTTTCGGGAATTAAAGCAGGAATAAATGTCAGACAACAAGTTATTAATCTAACGGGCTGACAGATGTTCCTTTTAGAAGTGGAAAGAAGAATAAATACATACATGAATAAAGTAAATATATTACTTTTATGTCAATATCACCCCACAATGAAAGGCATGAATCAGAGTGTTATTTTAGATTAACTCAGTGACTGAAATACACCACATGATAAAGTGTATACGTTGCTGCTGCATTTAACCAGTTAGTCTAATTATAAAGTTTTCTGGCCTTGGCGGTTTCTTTCCCACACACCGTTAATAAGCTTCCCGTTGCCATTTTTCGAGCATGCCCCGTGCATGGCTGAACCGAGCATGCATACAATTTTCCCGGGTTTCCTATTCGTGTATGGCGGCTCTCGACCCGTGGTGCAAAAAATATGCGTGTATACACTCGATCGAACTGGTTATATGGTAATGGGTTGTCGGCGGTTTCGTGCATCGATTGTGTTCTGACAGTAGTCAGAATGTGGTTCAAATCACAACCATGGTATTTGGGGTCCTTAAAATTGCTTCTCTCACCCAGGGTAAATGGCCTGTGAGGCAGGTTGGTTTTGTGTTTGATTATTTCCAAAATGGCAGCAATTAGCTTATATATTTCCCAAGGAGCTGAGATGGTTTCGGAAGTTTATGACCTTTGGCAGGTAATAATTAATGTCTGAACCAGTTTGGTGAATAGTGGCTATAAGTCCACATTATTATTTTTTATTATTATTATTGAGCATAATTTTAGTCATTGTTCATCTTAACTGAGACACTGATTCCATCCCCTGTTGAAAGTCTGCTCTGATTGATGATACTGTCATTGAGCATAATGTACACTTTAAACCCCTATCCGATCTACGTGAAAACCCCGTAGATATGTAACCCTTCCAAGCATACCTATTGATTTTATTACCTTTTTTTTTGCCCAAATTTCCCAATTTACTCTTTTCCGATGACTGTATTTCATGATTATAGATATGAAATTAGAAAGTCTGACATAATAAGTGCATTTCTCCTCTTTCCATCAGTATATAATGTGTCTGTGTCAGTGATTGTAATATTTTCTAAATAAGGAAACTTTCTGATTGTGTGCAAAAACAATGTATCTCTGTGCGGGGCTTAGGCACATAGTCTTTGTGTGTTTAAAGGTTAGGGATATGGTTATAAGGATACCATGTACATGTACATAGACATGCATAAATAAGTCCAATGTGCATTATTTCCCCTGGTCACTGGGAAAATCATTCCTATAATCTTTCTCGCTCCTGGGGTGCAGCCCATGTTGCAACTCTTTTGGCGCTCAGGGCTAATCAAACCAATAACCATCTCCCTGGTCCATTTTCATACTCCTGCTGAAGAAGCAATTTCAATGTGTCTTGCTCAGGACACAAGTCCACAGTCGCCAGGATTGAACCCACATTCTGACTCAAATATCAGAAACAAGTCCAGTGCATAACCACTTGTCACACCCCAAATACATTGTGTCATATTTGTACATGAAAGTGACTGGCTCATATCAATAATATTGAGTAATATGTGGTTTCTCCTATTCATCAGTAATGTTGAAACAAGAATACTCAAATTAATATCACTCTTGTTAGAACACTAAGGTTGGACATTATTTATACTAAATATAAAGCTATTATTGCTTTTCGGATTTTAAATATATTCACCTTTTGTTCAGTCATCAAAAAATGAAAAAGGAAAATAGCCCATGCCTTATAGCGTGTACACATCTTACCTGGTCAAAGTTTGCAGCCATGCTGTTTGTGCTTACATATTGTACATGTCACATACATATTTTCAAAAATTTTAGGAAATGTCTTGGAAATATGACATCACACCTGCAGGTGTTGATGTTGATGCACTTAAGAAGCAATGCGTATCATGCAAGGTCATGGTTCATCTTTGTATAGGCGGCCCACATTGTGATGAGAATAATATTATGTGGCGCCCTTGCTCTGAACTTGGGGCCGGCCGCCATTTAAATGACCATAGGAAAATAATTTACTAGCTCAACAGACCAACTAAAAAAAATTTAAAAACAGATTTTATGGCATCTCAAAATAAAAAAAAGTTTAACAAATATTCCATCTCTATACAAGTTACATTTGCCAGGCTATTTGCAGTCAACTTAACTACATTATCAATTCATGTTGGGGATAGGCAGGTAAATAACACAAGGTAAGTAATAAAATAAAAGTGTCTTACAGCACGGTAAGATGAGGGTGGTGGATGGTGCAATCTAAAATAAGGCAATATACTCCCTAATAAAATTAATTTTTCCAAAATGGGGCAACCTTTATGGCTAACTTAAACCTTTTTAGAACAAAATGATGCACCATCCAGCCGTTCCCATTCATGAGTCCACTGGACTGTGCTGCCAGTATTTTTATAATAAGTGGCTGGGTCTAAATAAAAATTTCCACTGGGGGTACTTGTAAATAATTCACCATCTACATTTACAAAGAAGTTATATATTTTTCCTACTGGACTAACCAGCGGGCCAATCACAAAGGCACATTCATATAACAATAGAACTAAATCACTGTGGTCCTACACAGCATGTTAAAAGAAAACTAAGTCAACTTGACTAGGGGTGACCAACAGGGCTCTAATAATAATTTAAAACCAAAGAAAAAACTAAAAAAAAATGATGGGCCAAAAAACTTTGTTATAATATGGAGGTTAATGCATAGATTTACCTTATTCATGGTTAGCCATCTTTCTTATTCCTGAATCAAGAGGTTGTGTACCTGTACATACTCATTATAGTAACCTCCTAATTGTTCCCGTTGCAGGGCAATCTTGCTTTCAAATGTCATTGAATTTTAAGTAAATAATGAATAATACATCATTTCTTTGGAACTATCAATTATTGGGCTTTCTACGCTGGTGGGAATTACAGCCTCCTTTATTTATCTAATAAAGGTGCCCTCATCGAACAAGTTGTTAGTATTGATCATGGTCTTTCATTGTCTGTTTTGTATTCAGGGGGGTCCTTTACAGAGGGCACAAGATGAAGAGTTGGAGGAGCGATGGTTTGTCTTGAAACCGGGCTGTTTGTCTTCTTTCTAATCGTAATGAGAAGGACAAGAAAGGAGACATTATCATCACATCATGTTGGGAGGCAGAGGTATGTTAAAGGGGTGGTAAGGCAACAAAATAAAGACTCTGGTTTCTGGTCTCCCTTTGCGTCACCTCAGACCAGCGATTAGTTTTTGTTTTCTTTTTTTTGCTATGAAAAAAGTCCAATTCAGCGTGAATTCTGCGTGCTGTGTTTCAAACAACTTTTCACATAGGGGTATGAGCGTTTGCCCGATTTGTAAAGGTTTCTCTTAGCCCATATTTGGTTTCAATAGATGTATACATGTTCATTATTTCACTGGTTACAAAATAAAGATTACCACCCCAAAAAAGCACATCACTGCACAATTCTGAAACCCCGACCTATGACCGAAACCCGACGGGTTTTTTTTAGCCTAAACCTTGCTGTATTAAAAATGAAGGTACAACTTTTGTTACGTTGGCAAAATTACATCTTGGGTATGCTTTACACTCTTTGAAAGATGAGACAGCCAACCCGGAATGGTTCAGCATTTACATTGTATCATTTAAAAAGAAAATAATGTAAAATACATTTTGGATATTTTGTATTCATTCTAATGTGGAATTTAGGAAAAGGGGGCTCTTTCTAAATGTTTAATAACTTTGTTTTTATGTGGGTTTTAACCTTAAATTGAATAAATAAAATAAATCCAGATGGTATAGTTGTAACCCTAGACTTCAGGGCCTTTGGTTAAAACAGAACTTCGGTAAACATAAAAACGAAGACAAATATTATTTATTGCATGTAAGTTTTTTTTAGTACAAATTATTACAACAGTTTTTTCCCAAGTGCATATCCTTGAAAACATTTATATTCTATATTTTTTTCCTGTTCACTGTCACTCAGTGCCCCCATTGCAATGCCCTAATATGGAACAGATACCATACCCATAAACAATTTTAAAAAAATAAATACTCCGGACGTATAAAATAACCAATATGAACAGTTTTCTTGTGTTCATTACTCAATAATTTTCCGCCTCTATTAAAACAATTTCAGATCCTCCCCACACAAAATTTGGAGTCTTCCATTTTTTGTGGCTTAAATTTCAAAGTTTTGAAAGTCATTTACAGGTAATTGGAACCGAAAAATGGAACGGAATTGACAGTTTCAGTGGATTTGGATACTGCACAAACTTGACATGTTTAATTCTTCTCTCAAATGCTCGATCAACAAGTGTTTTAATAGCATCACCCAACCTTAGGCTGGGTTTTCAGAATTCTCAGAATTTCGAATCGGACCCCAAAATTGAAATCTTTGGATACCGGTCCATCAAAATTTGGTAAAAATACATAAATACGAATGTAGAAAGTTTCGTCTCTATATTAAAAGCGACTCGTGGTATCCCATTCCCCCACACAACCAACTCATGATACTGGCATGACCACAGACAATTATCTTATCATTTGTATCATATACATTTCAGAAATGCTTGCATCATGTTTTTGAATTTGGTATTACCTCAGTAATGGAAACACACAATGGTCAGTCAAATATTCTAAAATATTTTTAAACTGAATTTTTTTGGATATGTACTTGTATGTGTGTAATTATACTTCAATGTCTGTGGAATCTCTAAATTAATCATACTCTTTGAATTTCCCAGTAAACATTACATTTATTTTCATAATCATTTGAAATTCCTCAAGACTATACCAGATCTGAAGGCTACAAGAACTTGTTTGCATTGTGGACAAAGACTGTAAAACGACAAGACAAGATATGAAATGAGTGCTCAGGATCCGTACTAGACAGCCTGGCTAATGGTGAGAGCAACAGCCATCAAGTAAACAAGACTGGCTCTTTTTTTGGAATTAGAATCACACCAAATTACACATTGCATACAGGGGAAACTGACCAAGATGGCTGTCACATCAGGTGCAGCCATCTTGTTTCTTCATACAAATCCATGTAACCAAACCGAGGCTGGAAGGAAAATAGTAGACCCCTTTTAAAGTATTAATTTAGGCTATATTGCACTTTTGGGGACAGAATCTGACAAACATGGCAGTGGCAAGATTGAGGAGCAGATTTTAAATGCCAAAAAAAATTAATTATAAATGTGTTTGTTCCATTTGATGGGCAGAAAGCCTTTTGGGGTGCTGATTTGTCAAAACCATGCTTTCCCCAATTGTTTTCCACCATGAAAAATCTATGAAATTTCTAAAAAAGTGGAATAGAATAAAAATGCATTGATACAACATCATTATTATGGGATCTTGAAAACATCCTGGTTCCTAAAATTTGTGATTGAAATGCATTACTTATATCAACTAAAAAGATTCTGAATTATCCCCCAAAATCAACAAAGTTACGGGCCCAAAAAATATCCCAAACATTTAGTTTTGATAAATTTTTGGGGTGCGAATAAAGGTGTTATTTCTCTGGTCAAGAATAGGGCTTTACTTGGCATTTATTCAAGGATAAAGGGTTTAATTGTTTTTTTCATACCCTAAATTCTTGGTTGGGATGGTCTCGGTGGCCGGGCGGCCTCAATTTACTTGCATTCAGTATAATTATTGGTTTAAAAATTAACATTTTAAATTTCTGGTCAATATTTTGACTTTTAATTTGGGTAGTGTTGTCCTCCAACAGGCAGTTCTGTGGGGTGGAATACTACCAATTCAGTTCCCATCTCCGTCTTTGGGAAAAATTAATTAAATTTTGGGAAATTACAAAAAAAACTAAAAAATGACGTTGGCGTATGGTTCTCGCCCCTGGACAGGAGAAAAAAATGTTTTTTTACATTTTTTAAAATTTAAAGGGTATTTTTTCTTTTTTGTACACTGACCCCGGACTATCAAAGATTGAATGTAGTAGTCCTGTGATTTTGACCGTGCAACTAACATAAAAATTAAAAATATTAAAAAAAAATTTTTTTGATTACTATAAAGAACTTTTCAAGTTGTCCAGATAGGCAAATGGATGAAAAAATATATGGGTTAAAAATTTTCGGTTTAAAAATATATGCGTTAAAAAAAAAAATTTTTGGGAGTAAAGTCAAAAATTCCAGGGAAAAAATCAGGTGTCTTTTTTTGGGGAAAGAAAAAAAAAGCGAACTTCTTCAGTGAATTTCCGGATCAAAAGACCCCCCGAAATTTTGTCAAATCCATGGTGCATGGGGAATGGTGCAATTTCATGTGTCCCAAAGTGGGGGGTTTATTGTGCCAAAAGGGGTACATACCTTGGTTATCGCCCTAAAGCAATTTCGTGAATAAACGAAAAAATAAGGTACTATCGTGTGATATATTTTTGGGATATATATACGTGGATAAAAAAAATAGATTCGCCTAAATTTGGGCAACAACATTTTTAAGCCTGAGTAACCTTTTCCATCAAATTAGTGCTGTTTCAATTGTTTTTCCCTTTTGGACCTTCAGCCATCACCCAAAAGAGGGAAAAGGGTTGGCCAAATGGAGCTCCTCAAGAGGCGGGAGAAAGGAAGAAAAAAGAAAGGGGAGGAGCAGAGACATAGGAGGTGAACTCGGAAAAGAAAAGACAAAAAAAGGAATGAAGACCTGCAAAAGGTCGTCTGAGACTGCACCCAAAAAAAAATTTAAACAAAATTTTAAAAAAAAAAAAAAATAAAATCTACAAAATTATTTCTTTCAGGGTATTTAAACATTTCCCCTCTCATTGTTCTCATGTTACTCATTCTCAACAAAAATTTTAACTTTTTGCTTATCTGTTTAACTTTTAGGCTTTCAAATGGGTTTTGAATGTATTATTTTTTGAATTATTGAGAACAAACCAACCGCTCTTCCCCAGAGCCAGCACTTCTTCAGAAAAATCATTACATGGTGTCCCGAAGAACTCAAGTATGTATTTTTACCCCCCCTTGAAATTAAAAGGGAAAAAAATAAGTTGGGACACTGGGAACCCCCTTCGAGGCTGTAACCCCTGCTGAAAACTCAAATTTATTAGAAATACCATCATAAGGGTTTCTTGTACTGCTGAAAAAAAATCCCCCCCACACAATTAGGCCCAAAGAACGACTGGTGCCAGAATGGGTTGTTGCATAAGTTGCCCAGGCACAATATAAAAGGTGGCAAATGGTTGACGTTCCTTTACCATCCCCCCCCCACCATGGCAAAAACAATCTGTTGGGTTAATGTTCTTGGTTTTTCCCCAGAACCAGTGGCTTTTTCAACCCGTTTTTTAAAAAAGTTTTTTGGGGGTCAATAAAAAAAAATAATAAATAAAAACCCTATTATTTTTTAAAAAAAGTTTTTTTTGGAATAACTAATCCTTCCTTTACCCCCAAAGGAAGGGACCGAGGAAGCCCGAGGTTGGCCCGCGAGCCAGGAGGTAAAAGGGGGGCCTGCGACAACGAATGGAAAAAAAAACAAAAACCCCAAAAAGGAATGGAATCTAAAGGCTGTAATCAAAAATTTAGACCCCTGCTCTCATACATTGTATCCCTCTGTGGTGAAAAGAACCCATCTTGTCAAAGATCTGGCGACACCCTTCCAGGCTCGTGAAAAATGCCGTGCAACCTCTCAGTTATGGAGATTTCTTTGACCTTTGGTCGGCGTGCGTCAGATCGGGCCAAAAATATCAATAAATCCCTTGCTAATGCCCTGGAGACTGTATCCTTTTTGGGGTGAAGACGGGGGGGTCTACCTTATTTCAATTGATGGAAATCCCTATTTCTCCGGGAAAATTAACCCTCAGTAGCTCACATGGGTGGGTTTTTGAATGACCGAAGACAATAGAAAGGTTTTTTTACATTTTGTTATCAAGACGGGGAAAACCCGGGGTCAAGACTGAGACCCACTGGTCGAGACCATGGCGAGTCATATTCTAAACTCGTTTCTGATATTCTCTGATTCTACATGTTCTTTAGCATAAAATTTGATGAATAATAATTTTTACTCATAATTGCAATGAAAAAGGTTACAACACTTTGAGCGAAGTGATTTATTTTGTTCTTGTCTGTCTTTTTTTTAAAATCCAGGCCCAGGTGGAAGCAGAACAGAGGCCCGAAGTGGGGGCCCAAAAGGGGGAAAAAAGCAAAGGAGGAGGAAGAGGAAAAAAGATTCCTGGAGAAACAAGAAAAAGGGAACTGGCAAAAAAACTGGGTCTGAAAAAGCTTAAGTCTTTTGTATTTAAGAATGAACATGGATGCAA
The DNA here is from genome assembly GCA_029582265.1 of Zoroaster sp. YZ-2022. Taxonomy (NCBI): domain Eukaryota; kingdom Metazoa; phylum Echinodermata; class Asteroidea; order Forcipulatida; family Zoroasteridae; genus Zoroaster; species Zoroaster sp. YZ-2022. The sequence goes on along the minus strand of CM055818.1, from coordinate 31,301,026 downwards.
AGCTCTATAAACCGTTTCTTTAATTTTTTTAAAAAGGAGAGTTTATGTCGTGCATTTTTTTTCAAATGTTCACCCTTTATATTTTTTTACTTGTATTCCTCAAACTTTTTGTACTTTTTTGGCACGTTTTTGGCCCTAGGGCGTTGTTTGCCAACCAATGATTGCCGGAATATTTTCTGCTCATGCATGGTGCCAATACTGAGTTTATTCATACATCAGCGTGTCGATGTTGTGTTCGTTGTGATATAATTTGGTAATAAATTGAATTGAACTAACTGCAAATAAACAATAACCCATCTCTCTCAATAGACCTTATGCATATGATGTCACAAACTACGCTCTAGAAACTCTTATATCTCAGTCTAGCTGCTGATCCCTATTCATTTCCCACATTACTAATGGACAATCTACAAAGTTGTGTTACTAATCTCAACACAAAAAAAACTTGAACAGGCATGGGCAACTGTTGTTTAGTGTGGTGCGTGTACATTGATAAACTAGTGAAGCTTTTTCAGAGGAGAAAAAAAACATAGAAGTGGGTCAATTACCCTATTTGATTATCGCGATTTTCGTAGATAAATTTTGTTTAAAAAAATAATAATAAAAAGTTTAAAAATCCCAAGTTCTGTCTAACCCACTGAGCCACCAATGATTCTTGTAACTTGTCAAAACATTAGGTTATAACTAAATAGGTCAATTAGTGTGCCCCCTATCAGTTCTGTTATTAACTGCCTGATCTGCAATAACGTGCCGTTAGAAACATGGGTATGGTCCTAAAAATACACTTTTGTGAGGTGGTTTCATCAAAATCATCGATGAGTCCCGTGTTAAGAAACTCAACATATTCAGCAAATATGGATAACTTTTGAGATATCTTGTCACAAGTACACACACACACATACACTCACACACACAACAGTCACACACCGTAGTTGTGGGACACTTTTTGTCATGGGCACAGTTGTGGGGACCCGGCGTTAGCCGGGGACATGAAAATGTCCCCACAGATGATTCTTGCCATCCCCTTTTTGTTATGGGTCCCCACCAGCCTTGCCAGTGCCTGCCTACCCACACACACACACACACACCGTGTGAAAGCCTGCAATGGGACATCCTTTTGTCAAATTCCTTTGTCCAAAAAAGCGAGAATATTGTTCTCCATTGTGATGTAACCGGGGACTATTGTCCTTTTCTTATGTCCCGGTTTGAATGCGCTCACACGCCAGGGGTACATTACCTCAGTCCGACATACATCGGGCGCGGGTAACAATATCTTGTGAGGTAAAGTCGTCTTGTCTCCAAGCTAGACCAGCATGTGTAATAATAATAATTTAAAAAATAAAAGTACATTTATAAAACCCACCTGTATAACGCATTTTGGTGTAACAATAATGAGAACAACGGTACAAAAAACAAGACAAAAAAAACAATTTGAATTAACATGTTACGAAGCAACTTTCATGAACGAGTTTTGGGGGCAGTTTTGAAAGAGTTGAGGGATGGACGCTCGAACGAATATTGATGAAAATTGTTCCTGAGCGTGGGGCAACATATCAATAGCATATTGCGCAATGGTATTTTAAAAAAGGGGTTTATGTCCTCATTGGTTCATGTATATAAAGCAGCATGCGATGCACTTATAGGCAATGCCTTATGAACCAGTGTGTAATATCATCATTATTCAGGCATGCTTTTGGGCCGTGGTAATCAATGTCGTGTGGTTTCCATTTTCTTTGGGCTCGTCTTGAAGCAGGTGTCGTGCGAGGGAGGAAGCAGATTGAGAAACTGGGAAGGAAGAAGAAAGAGAAAGAAAATGAGGATTGAATATGAGAGAGAAAAAACAAGCCAAATGGGTGCAGAGTAGTCAAAGCTATGAGGAGAACAAGCCTCCTCCCCCTCCTCCTTCCCACTATGTTTGCCATGGCATGTACAAAATGTTCGTTACAAAATATAGCTCCCCTCCCACTGGTGATAGTTCCAAACATCCCGAAATGATTTCCCTTTTGACATGCTGTAATTTCTTAGAAAATTGAAATCTTAACCTTTCATAAATTTAAAAAAAAAAATGTACTGCATGGGCCGGCATTTGCATTACTACGTGGCGTACTGCGTGACATACTGCATGACTACTGCTGCGATTCGGTGATACTGTGTGGCGATACATGCGCATGATGTACTGCGTGGCGTACTGCGTGGCGTACTGCGTATGACGTACTGGCATGATGTACTTTCAATCAGCGAGCGTACTGTGTGACGTGCCGCATGATGTACTGTGTGACGTGCTGTTTATGGCTGCTGGTTGGTCTTTTTCTATCTTGTTTGCATCAAGCATGTTTAAGACATTATGTTTTTATTTTTATTTTATTGAAGCTCGTTTAGATGCAAAGAGGAGGGTGGAGGAGGAGGCAAGACAGAAAAAGCCAAGAAGGGAAAGAAGACTCATGCCGAGGAGGGGCACTGCAGCGAGAACTAAGAGAGAGTTGAAGGCGTAAAGCCATTATTGCCTTCTTACCACTTGAGCAAATATGTACATCATTTTGCATGCTATCGCAATATTAAATTAGTTGTAAAAAAAAATGCAATTCTATTTGCCTGTCCATTACCTCACCAGAAAAGAATTCGTTAAAATTAATGTTGACATTCATACTAACCCTCTACTTTTATGGCTATTTTCCTTAGCTGTAATGGTCAGCATCAGTCAACGCTGGCTGTTTTTGACTATTGAACCCAACTTTGTCACAAAATTTATTGTGACTTCGGGTTTGACATTGCTGACCACCCTCAACATTACGAGATATTGCTTTTGCAAGTCAACCTGTAAATGTACTTACTACACATAAGGGTTTGACAATGTTCAACTTTAAGTGCACTAAAATATGCCTTAGCATGTATTATCAAGTGACTGATTTTATTATGCGTTCATAGAAGGGTTTAAGAAGATTATTTTAGCATTCAGTTTGATTGGATGACTATGAAGTTTGATTGCTGATGGAATTAATGCATTTTCCTATTTCTATTTCTTGTATAACACGTGATAGCTGAACTTTTTTTTACAGGTTTGGGTTTCGATACATTGATTCTTATAGTGTATGGATGTATTTACAGACGTTTACCATTTTAGCAAACAAAACTATAGACTGAATAAATACAATGTCGTCTTGATTCGAAAAGCGACAGCATACTAATGGAAGCCAGTTTAGCCAACATTACAGTATTATGGAGTGCCATGGTCGGCGGTTTTAGTGCGCCAGTTTGTGTTCAGATGACTGAGTCTCGTCAGAATGTGGGTTGATTCCCAGCCCGCGATTGGGGTGCTTGTGTTCATGAGCAGGAACACTTTACCATAGTGCTTCTCTCCACCCAGGGGTGAAATGGGTACCTGTGAGGAGCAGAGTTGGTTTATTTGTGTTTGATTAGCAATGGCAGCAATAAGCCTTTTGCGTGTTGATTAACTAATGTCGACAGAACCCTGTAACACTAATACCCATGAATCAGTTTATAGTGCGCCCGCACCGAACTGTGTGACGGATGTCAGCAGGCGGTCTCTGTTACCAGAATCACACGTGATTGGGGCAAGCTTTTCGCTTTTCTTAAAACCAACAATACTGCAGCGGTGCGTGGTGCAGTACCTACAACATATAACTCAATGATCAACGCGTATGCGTTTAACTGTAGAACTAAAAAGTTAATACAGCTGTTTTAGCGTATTTGATTGTCCTATACATTAGAAAAAATGCGGAAATACATAATGCCGTCTTTTGTTTGCCAAAAGCCTGCTAAAATCATGTCACGAAACTCTTTAGAAACTACATAAAGAGGCCTATTCAAACACGCATGGTTGCATCGTTCGTCGTGTGACCGTCAAAACACCCGAATCACGTGGCATAGTAACATTCGCTACGCTTGCAGGGGTCAAAGTCTGGTCCCTTGCACTAGGCTTATTGAGCTGTATACTCCCCAGGGGCTGAAGGATGGTTTGAGGAATGATTTATGAGCCTGATGAGCAGGGGTAATAATATAATGCGCCTTGAGCACCAGTTTGAATTGGTTTATATGCGCTATATAAGTCCACAGTATTATTATTATTAATACTATTATTATTATTATTATTATTATTAGGTGGAAGTTTACGGTAGTGCTATATGTCGTAATATATGTAATATCTAATGAGTTTTGTAATTGGTGTGTGGTTCTGAGAAGAACCCGGGTGGTTTCGACAACTCAACATTGCATAAACTTCCTCTTACTGTTCTTCCACCATGCAAAAGCTTCAAATCTTACCAATGCTACAAAATGATGTGTGTACCTCTAATGCTATCTCTGTTGTAGAGCCTATGCGATGCAAGTAAGCGACGAATTGAAGCAGCACTGAGAAGGAGGCAGGCAAGAAAGCATGCGCTGAGCTGGAGGACTCCTCAGACATCTTGAGAGTCTGGGGGATGAGAGGAGGTGAGAAGGGGAGATAACAAAGGAAAACACTCAACAGAGGTTATATATCCTACAAAAACCACCTTATAGAAAAAACCTGGATTTTTCAGAGCCATAATGTAAATATCTATGGAAGTTAATAAGGCATTGTCTTCAATTATGTAAATGACCTTATTTCATATTTGAGGAAACTGACCTATTGTACTCACTCCAGAGAAAATGCATTCAGTTTTGGATTCATTGCGTACAGAATTTAGAAAAACACAAATTCGAAAATAAAATTATTTAATTTTCTTAAAGTAACATCACCTGTGGACAATACTATTTCTAGGAAAATTGATGACATACCGTACTTCACACCAAGTAAGTTTACATCTAAATTTGACATTTAGTTATTATTTGAGTGAATGGTTATACCTTATCTCAAACTGGATGTCTGGCGGTTTTGTGTTATTACGAACTCTTGGAGGAGGAGACACAAGCGAGAAACACCTTGAGAAACTATGAAGGAGGAGCAAGCTGGCATCCTGAAGGTGGAGCAGCAGAGACGGGAGGACCGAGGTCAAAGTGAGGAGTTGTGTCCAAGCAGCGGGGAGGCAGGAGGCGATACTGGGGGGAGGAGGATGGCTGGTCGAGTTGGAACAGCAGAGGCCAAGCTGCCGATCAACAGCTTCAGGTTTGCATAAGCGTCTTATAGAATCCTAGGAATCTATGAAATATTAAATAGACTCTTAAGGCCCTGTTTCCAACATCAGGCCTTTCTCACATTTTGGTGAAAAATTGTTGACCGTTTTCTTACATTACATTGACTGCGTGTAATCCGGTGTTTAACACTCAAAGACACTCCAATTTGTATGTCTCTGTTAAACCCTTGACTTTGTGCAGTGCGCTCCAAATACGCTGCAAACACATGTGGCTGTGTGGTCATGATAGGAATCAAACCCAAAGACCACTCAATTTTGTATGTAACCCCCCAACCCATTGACTTTGTGCAGTGCACTCATACACAGCTCTGTGTGACTGTGGTTTGACCTACCAAATTGGCAATACACAAAAATACTCAAGTATTTGTCTGTGAGAATTGCCGTGCGGACTGCCAGAATTTCAGCCTGGGCATGGAGGGGTTAAGGGATCATTAAGACCAGTTTATGTGATTTTATTCAATCAAATGAGCTCAAAATGGTGTTATCATTTTGAGCAGAAAAAGATGTCTTAGGACAAATATCAGATCAGGGTGTTTTCTTATGTAAATATCTCTCCTTCATTGTGAAGAAGTACTTCTTTCTCTCTTTCATGGCATTTGCCTCCTTTATCTTCTTGTTAGGGAATCACTTTGGTTTGAATTTTAATATATTAATAATGGACACTTATATGTTTGGCGGTATCTGCCAAGGTTTGATGCTCAAGTCACATTTACATGATTATTTTTCTTCCATCGGGCCAAAGTTATCATTCATAAAAAAACCATCTCAGCTCCTGGGGATATACGTATGCTGCCACATGTGGCGTAACAAGAACTTAATCAAACACATTTACCATCTCTGCCCTCACAGGTCCCATTTATACTCCTGGGTGAAAGAAGCAATTATGAGTGTCTTGGTCCAGGACACGGAAATTGCATCTAAATTTGTATCAAATAGAAGGGAGATCATATTTGCAGTAGAAAATAAGGACACTAGGAACTTCAACCCTCATTTGTGCTTACATCCAATTAAATGTTACAATTTTATGAAGTACCATAAACCATTATTGGTATTTACATTTCTTCCTCTCTGGGTTTTGGGGTTGGCAACTTTTACTTTTAAAATGTCATGTCATTCCTGTAATTCCCTTACATTCTTGTGATCATTCATTAGTTCATTCATTACTGTTTACCGTTAGCTATAATAATAAGCTGCTCATTGGGTGGTCCATTAAAACAACCGTCAGTATCAAAGTTTTATAATAAACTTCTTGACAAAACTGGTCAATCCCAACCTATAGCTGCTAAATCAGAGACCTGGTCAGAGATTTGCAAGCGTACATTCTCTTTTGGGAGTATGTATCAGAGGTGAAGAAGAGTTGTTTAAGTTTAAGCGTGAATTGGAATGTGGGATGGTATCCCATATAATCCGATAATTATATTGTTGGCAATCAATATCTTAACATTATCTTTTAAAGGTTAAAATTCATCTTTTATCACAATTGTTTATATACAATTGCATCGTGCCTAATTACAATAATGTCATTTTTGGAGGTAAGCCTGTTTAATTTCCTGTGTGGGATAATAAGTTGTAATCTATCTGTCTATATTGATAATTTTTCCTGAAAATTCAAAACAGTAGCAATGGAGAAGATATCAAAGGCTGAAAAAGCCAAGGAGAGTAAGAGAGACTTGACGGGGAGTTAATGAAGCCAGTGGGGCTCGCTAGACTGATCCAGCCCGCTGCCAAGCCACTTGTGACCACCGTGGTTACCGGCTTTTGAATCTGACGGGTGGCTTCGTAGGAAAAACAAGAACTGATGCAAGTTGGAGGTAGGGCGTGCTTTGGCGATGTGGAACATACTACTTGACTGGTAATATTCGCAACATTTGTTTTTGGCGCTTTTAGTAACGATTAGACAGCATGAATTTAAAAACATCGAATTTTATTACCCGCCCAATGATGGATTGGTAGAGATTCTGCTTTTCTTTGTTTACCTCTACGGCCCCGTAATGAAAGGGCGTTACTTTCATGTACATACATGTATATAAGCATTGTGCATAAGGCGCGATTGCGACCGGCACTATAATTGGGTCACCTTTTGAAGTGGTGCATCTGTGTCCACCACATGGTGTGCATTGTACTACAAGTCAAATATTTTTACGTCTTGTAGCTTAACAACCCATGAATATTAGCCGGTGGGGTGGCTGTGTGAAAAAGAATACCTTGGCCAGTACCAGTTTTACACTATGTTTTAGGCAAAAAAAAAAGTCTCGACCTGGTCTCGGTCGTGTCGCCTCAGACCGCTTGTCAGCATTTTGGGTTTTTCTTTTGTTTTGCTATGAAGCGATATCTAATTGTTCAATAAATTGCTCTATCAATTGGAATTCTGTCCTGCTATGTTTTAAATGACTTTTTTACATAGTGGTATGAACGTTTACTCGATTTCTTGCAGTCTATCTTGGTCACCATACTGTGTATGGGGAAATTTTGGTAGTCTGGTTCAATAACCATTGCACATAGTGGGTGGTTTAAAAAAAAAAATGCGTCACCGCGCAAATTTGAAGTGACCTATGACCAGAAACAGGAGACCTTTTGCAGAGGCCTAATAAATTAACTGTGAAATATTCAGGTCTACTAAAGCTCTCAACATTTTATTTCATGCCAAGTTTCCAGACCAAAATCCTAATTTCTGACCTGGTACAGACAAAGGCTCTGTGAGGCTCTTTATGCTTGTTTGTTTATATTTTTGTTTATAAATATCAAGGGTTTTGAAGCTGACTTCAGTCACATGTTTTTACTTTTGACATTTCGACTCAAAACATCTTGTGAGATCATACTCTGCCATTCTTCAGTTTAAAACAAAAAGTGTAAACAACCCAAAAATGTATCAAACTGTTTTATGTTGTCGTACCATGACTTTAGGAGTATGTGAGCATGACACTCCTGAGCATGTTGTTTCCTTAATTACAGACTGAGGCAGGTCGTGACTACTTGGTCCATTTGAATAGCTGTAACGGTCAGCTGATTTGACCGAGGCTGCTGGCTCAAAGCGTTAAACTCTTAATTCCTTTGTGTTCGGGTGACTTCTTACTGCCACCACCCCAAAAAAAATTAAAAAAGCAAGCTAATTTGTCAATGTAACAGTTTGATGGAGGACATTAAACTTGTTAATTCATTTTAACATGATACCAACTGTAAATTGCAGTGATATTAGGTTTGTCAACTGGGGTAACAAAATCTACCTGAAGACTAAAAAAAACAATTTCCCAGTCTTGTGTGGCTTTGGAATCTCTCACAATTACAGTTTGATATTCTACCAAATTATTGAATTCATTTTTTGCTTGATACCAACGGGAATTTCAGTGATTTATTCATTTGTCAACTAGATAACAAAATCTACTAGAGGCAAAAATATTTCTTGTGTGGCATTTTTTAAATTTAAATTTGATGATTAGTTACAATATTGTGAATGATATTCTGAAAGGGGTAATTCCGTTTTAACATATACATAGCTTGTAAAAATGTAATGATATGTGGTTCTTCAACTGGTGAAATAATTCCACACTAGTAGACAAAATATACATCCTGTTGTGTAGCTTTTTGATTTAGTTTTAGATTTTGTTTTTTGGTAGTGTGTATTTAGTTGCGTGACAAGACAATTGGTAGCATATTATATTTTGTCTAATGACACAATTTGTCATCATGTTTTGTAGGTGTTACTTGAGGGAATTATCTAAATGTATTTCAGTAATTTTTTGAAGCTATATACATGGAACATGACATCACTTGAGCCCAGGTCAAACTGCAACCATAAAGCTGCACATTTGTCATAATCTTCCATAAATCTTACATCATGAGGAGATGCCAGCAGAAATATTGTTTTGGTGATGTTAAAGTAATGAACTATATCTCAATCCGTTTCATTGGATATTTTTACGATACTTTTTACAATACTTTTATGTGGAGGTCAAAAGTACAAAATGCATATAAATTCATACCAACATATTGGTCCTGCCGCGAAAACTCCTATGGTACTCTGAAGGACACTCCAAATGTAAACATGTATGTACATGGTCCATCTTTGGCAAGATGCATGTCTAGAGTTGTAAAACTATTTTCCTGGGAGATAGAAAAGTAAAAGTAAAGTTGACCAGATCGAGCACAGATAAAAGCAGCATGAACAATTCATTGCCAGTCAAATCACAGTACAAAATAGACTGTTGAACAGTTATCTGGTTGACTATTTCACATAAGAAAAATATAAGAAAAAAAAAGCATTATGGATTAAATGACTGTGCAATGAAAGTGTTTACACAGGATATGAATTTTGAATCTAGTTTGGACACATAATTTTATACAAGTGTTTTGTATTGAAGATGGTTACTTTTGTGACATGTTACTACTGGTTGTAAGCTAAACGTTTAACCAAAACTTTAATTGGTCGGATTAACCGAAAGTTGGCATAACTTATGACAACACAAACTAAGATCGATGCAAATGGCACAACAACATGTATAAAATTTTCAATCAAAAAGCATCAATAACACTTCCACGCCATAATGATTGTTTAAAGCAACCAATGGGGCAAAAAAGAGAGTCGAAGTCGAATTAAGACAAAAAATTGTAGCAGTAAATCCTTTAAAATTGTTCTTGTTTTTTTTTAATTTAAACTCCAGACAGTAGTAGTAAATTTGTAAATGGTTGAGTGCAGTTTAAGCAGTTAAGCAGTTGCCATTCCATAATATACATGTGACTATTAATCTTCATTCTGTTATGTTGAACACACAGCTTATATAACCTGTCATAATATTTTTACTTGACTATGATAGAAAATTTAGTACTCAAAGGGAAAATACAACATGGTTACTCCCAGGATTGTCAAATTAACAATTATCTTTAAGTATTTACTTAGTGTACAGTAAGCACAAGTACACATTAGTCATCATGAGAAATAATTCTGTCTGAAGTGCATTCATCTTATAGAAATAAGGTTTTTCCCCTTCAAATTTACAAAACCTTTTGATATTTTATCAAAAAACATGAGCTTCCTATTGTTATAAATTTTCACAGATTAGTTTTATGATATATTCCTTTTTAAAATTAGAGGTGAGAAAAAATATCGTTTCCAAATGTTTTCCCTTAGCATAAATCTATTTAATGAAAAGTTTGTATACAAGTTTTTAAATAACTTGTTTATTCTAAATTGCCATTTATGAGTTATATATGATCATTATTCAAGTGTCGTATATTTTTTGAATACTTTTGATACTTTTTTTCATAATAAAGGTGATTTCTTTAATACAGTGTAATAAATAAACATTTGTATTTTTAGATGCTTAAAAAAAGCCTAGATTACAATTGCAAAATAATATTTTTCGCATAAGTAATTTTATATGCACTTTCAAGCAAATATTATTATATTTTATACCAATTATGTTACATCAGAACTTTACGAAAAAAATATGAATCCTATTTTATGAAAATTGTTCATATATTGTACAAACAATTTATATTATTAATATTTTTAAAGGCAAATAATCGCTTGTAAAGTATAAATTCCATCACCTTAAGGTGAGGTAATATGAAATGGTAATTACAATGGCCAGTCCACAGTCGTCCTCAGCATGCCTAGCCAACCACAACTGTTATGCTTTCAGAAGATGTGCTCTAGCAGTTTACACAGAGACAGCCTACTGTGAGAGCCTACCGCAAACCACTCTCCATACACTGTAAACAATCCATTTAACTATATGTACACACTTAGGCCAGTTGAAATAAACTAAAATTTTCGTTTGGATTTGGAGTCCTTTACTGAAGATCCAAGTAATGAAAAACCAACCTGTGGAAATAACTAAGGGGAAGGTACAACATTGGTAATGTTGGCAAAAACTGTATTCTTAATTACCCGCGCTTTTGAATCACACAATATACATTTTAACAACCAACCTCTGAGAAAGTTTCCAGCGCATTGACCTGAGTGGAGTCCCAAGTCTGAAAAATGCTAAAAAAACATTCTAACTTGACAGAAAACACTCGGAGCAAAAGTTGTTACTGTCCAGCAACGACCTTTTTTGAAAATGCCATCTGTCATTTTCTCTGATATGAAAGCACTTCAGAGCAGAATCTGTCTGGATGATTGGTATACCTTACAGATGATGCTATAGCTGGCCTGAAGATCCGACGTCACGCTTTGAAGCTCGTGAATTCCGCGCAGATACTGGCCGCCATGTTTTCCCCGGATTCAACTTTGATCTTGGTTTGGTATTGCCTTGCGAGCCTCGAAGCGTGACATCAGATCTTCAACAACGTGTATCCAATGAAATCCTTTGATATGGTACGCCAGGGCCTGGTCTATATCCTTGAGGATAAAGACGGGGACAGAAGTCCTAATGCCCAACAGCTTACAACATGCAATACTTCGGTAATTTTGTATTCAGGTATTACCAATGTCGTATCTTTACCTCTTATTACAGTGTATACCTTTGCTTTGATGAGATTCTTCATTTAAGATCTTTATTACTTTCTTTATTATATATTTTGTGATGTCAAGTTACATAATGTATGATATAAGTGTGGTTCTTTTATATTCAAATTGAATGTGTTGGTAATAGATTTAATTTTCGATTTACACGTGGTTTGTGGGCTTATGTAGAGAAGGGAGCATATTATCATTGTGAACAAAGATAATAAAGGTAGATTTAATTAAAATATCATGATTCATTAATTTGATTAGAAAAGGGGAATGCAGAGATACGAATTATCACCACATCCACTGTATATAATTTCTTCTTTGACCCAGGCCAAGATTGAGCGTTTAAAGTGATGAAATAAAGAACATGATACAAAGTTGTTTTACCAACCAATACAGTTACTGGATCTCACTTATGTTCTAGTGTTGAGTTATGGGTACTCTCTATGCTAATCTGAGTCTTTAATCTGATGTTCTGATCATGCTGATCGGTAAGATGCTGATCGTGCCTGATCCGGTCGTGCCAGTCTGATCCTGCTTGATCGAATTATGCGAGAGAGATATTTTGGCTTTATTAATATTACACAGTAGGGTGGTATATTTTTCGATGGATGTTGATCTGAATTGGAACATGGCGACATTATCTTCGAAACCTATTCCCGTCCAACAAATCAGCGCCATCTTAAATTTCGCCGTGTCAAACCACTGTTTAATATGGTTGCCGCTCGATTTTCCTTTCAGTAGGATGTGCAAGGGAAGATCGTGGATGTAACAAAATTATTATTTTTTTCCCAGGAGAACAACAAATAATACTCACAAAATAGTATTACGAGAAGCATGGTTTTTACAATACATATGTACTAGAATGATTATTGTATGGTGGGTCCACGTCGTCATAAATAATGATGAGATTTGCGGTTTTTTTTTTTACTGCTACAACTAATACTAAAAATAGACCTTATACGCCATTGACGTCATCCCACGCCGCCATCGCTCTTAGAGGTAAAACGATGATGAAACAATGGAAGCTTGCACATCTATACGATACACGCGGCGCACAGATTGGTGCCAATGAGTAACCTTTACTTTTGACACTCTGTCGAGGCGCCTTTCTCAAATGACGTCATGTGTGCGCCATAAGGTCTGTTGTAAAATATATCATTTGAAGGCATTTTGTTTTTCCTTTCTGAATGAAAATTATCAATGTTCCAATGAAAACAAAAATCTCCAGTAACTGGCGGTAAAACACTGAAGCGCAGGCGGGCGATGAGCCTACAGCTCAAATTGTGCGATCTGGTGTGGTAATCAACTTGTCAAATCCGCGCCATCGTTAATAGACCTTGAAGGTGCAATTTGCCACTAAATAAACTCCCATACTGGTAAACAGTATTAACACAAACTATTCAAAAATCGTAACAAAAATATTTTGAAGTCCACAGTTTTAAAACCAAAGATCGATATATAACCTTTTATTTTCTTCTCTATTTACTGTCTAAAGTCCAGGTTTCCAGGGAGTTATCCTCATCCCAATGAAAACCACCCTCTGCAGTAGTGAAAACGTCCACACTGAAAAACAGCCATTTTGGGAAAAGGCCTTACGCTTGAAATCAAATTAGGACCACTTTTTTCATGGCCTAGTGTATCCAAAATACTCACAGTTGGAAGTCAAGGATCCCAGGTTATGATATTGGGCCATTTTTACACAATCCATCAAATGTATGGGTCTCAAATCTTTGTTTTTCAGAAACATTTGAGGACATTTAGTGGGGTGCACCCTGAAAGAAAGTATTTGGTTGTTTGTTTGTTTGGTTTTTCCTTCCTGAATGAAATGACCGATGTTCCAACGAAAACAAAAATTTCCGGTAACTTGCGGTAAAACATGGAAGCGCGAGGAGGGGCGGGCGATACATCTTATGTAAGCTGGGTGGTCCAAACCCAGCTTGTCCAAATCCGCGATCGTTATGGACCATTATCAGATTCCCCATCCCCATGTGTGTTGCAATAATAATTGCAGTACTGTTTCTCATCGATAAATAAAAAGCCAGACTGTTCCCCTTCCAGCCTCGCTTTGGTCACATGGATTTTGTATGGCAGAAGAACAAGATGACCACCCCATAATGCAATGTCTGTTGCCGTGTCCAACCACTACTTTTGAGAACAGATTGCCCGCGTGAATGTTTTTCCTTTCGAGATAGGATTGCAATGGACAATCGTGAAAATTAATTCTCGAAGATTTTCTCTTTTTACTAATTTTACTATTTATAATAATTTGTGTAATGATGATAGCACAAGTACTCGGATAGAAAGATTTCCAAAGGGATGTTTAAACCATCATCAACTTTACACTACGTCGTATTATTAGCTTGGTTCATGTTTTTCAAGATAATAAATTATTACTATGGGTTTTAATTGCCATGTCAATATTATACTTTGATAATATTGTTTGCACACACACAGATTGACAACAAATTGCACTGTGACAAAGCGAAAGAGAAGTTCGTGCTCACACATTATTAGCGTGAGAAGAAAAGTACTCCCGGCCCCCGCCAACGATATATATTTATTTTTCTGCTGACAAAATTGTTGTGTAACTTTCCGTCATCCTGTAATGCATTTTGTGTGCTAAAAATCGATTTTGGCACTACAAAGCAGGCTTTGCTAGTGAATTAACTAGTAATTCAACAAATAATACTACCATGCACACGTTAAAAATCAAACTCATACACTTATAGAACTACCTTTATAAACACACAGTATAGAAGGTAATTAACCGGTCCTAGCCTGCAGAACAAAATACACCCACCGGAAAATTACGCGCCCCGCCCCGGCTGCCCGGCTAACATATTTGTGCACGCAACACAATACATTATTCATAGGCTAAAACAAACGTGTTTTTTACGCGCGCGTGGCAGACCGGCCACGGCCAGCTAACTAGCTCCGCACGCCACGTACTGATTTTTCTATTTGGTTTCTTATTAATTGCTAATTAAAAATGACGTCCATATTGATGAACTCTTTCTCACATTATTTTTGAACACAAATCAACCCAAAAAATATTACGAGGAAATATCTGTACTTTTTCCTGTTAGAAAATGCCACGTTTTAATCACTCAAAAACCAGATACAAATCAATGTGTGTTTTATTTTTTAATAAATATTTGTGACTCCATGATCATCTCATATTAATATTCAACAAATTACTGTTGAATAAAAAAAACGCCCTCTCTAGGCCTTAAGAGCCTGTAACATAATCACGCACACAATATTACGCTATCAAATACCGATGATTGTAATACACACGGTTGTTGTCCGTTATATGGCTGCGGAAGTCCTACCTGTGCTTTTTTGATTTACTACCTCTCTTTAATTTTGGCGGTATGGGCGGGATTATGAGCCAGATCCCCCAGTTCCATGGGGCCAGAGCGGTGACAAGTGGTCACGTCACTTCACGCATGACTGCTTTATGGGTACCACCACCACAGCGTGCCCTGGCGATTGAAATCGTCTGATCTTCGATCTCGCACTTCTGTTTTGGTGGTGGTTCGAGTTCGCATCTGTTGTCAAGTCAACGACATCAGTTAAATTCTTGACCATCTATTCAATCCTTTGCCTTGGAAATAAAACATTTCAAGTGAAGACCTAATATTTTTTTTTAATAATGGAGATGAAATCTTGTTCCCTGCCTTGTGTTGCTGCTCGTACCAGCCGTGCTATTTCTGTTGAGTCTCCAAGTTGGTAGGTTGACTTTCAAAAAGTTTAATAGTTTAAGTTAAACTTATGCGAGCCTCACTCATCACACCGACACCTGCCATTCGCTTGTATTACCCGCGGTCAAGACTGCGCTCATCCAACAAAACAACTGGAGAGATTTTACGGAAAGATTTTACTATCATAAGTGCACTTTTTTTTCTAGGAAAAAAGTAGTCTTGTTCAAAGTGTTAGCCCCATTCTCCGGGCCAATGCAATGGACTCCCCTCGGTATCGTTGGCCCATGGAGATACCTCCATGGTTGGCCCTAGATACCTCCATGGTTATTTCATGTAAAAGAAAAAATCCGGCTCCATTTTTTGTACATGTACAAAATGGGCGATTCTTTTCAACTTTTGATCTGCTACTTATTACAACCTAAAACTTAGTAAACAGGTAACCATGCCCAAGCAGACACTTTTGGCATAAAATCCATTGTTATGGGATATCTCACTTTCATGAAATTTTTTAGAAAACAAAATTAATAAAATAGTAAAATTGAAATTTGCGTTTTTAGATCATAATTAATAATTAGCAGATCAAAAAAAAGTTGAAAAATACGCTACATTTTTATGTACATGTGGTGCTAGAAGGCCCAAGGATGCGGAGGGAGGTCCAGTGCATTGGCCTAGAATTAAGAAGACTAATTAAAGAATTTTAAAAAAAATTGGTGAAGAGGACACATTGTTGTTTTTACTTCATGGAGTCTATATTTTTCAGAAAGATTGTGGCATTGTAATTGTGCACCAACTAAAACTAAGCAATTATTGTTGTCTACTTCAGCTCTGTTACCATATCATTTATGTATACATACAGTGCGAGTGCGATATGATAGTAAAAAATTTTATTAAAAATCTTTCCCCAACACCTTAAGAGGGGTAAGTCAACGTATAACTAACTGGAAATTTGGCATTTGGCATTTAACTTCAACATGTTTATTTTTGTCATCTGCTTCAGTTAACTTTGTACAATTACAAATTAACTGTACAGGTAGAGTGCAAATTTATATTAAAATATTTTCAGACTAAATTTTTTGCAAAAGTATAATGGATGATAATTTTTGCAAAGTATAATGGATAATGATTTTATAATCCAAGTTATCAATGAAAACAAATGTATTAATTACTGCAAACATGTTTTTTTATTTTTTACTAATTTAAAGATGTTTTTTAATCGATGTTTTCCACAATTTGTCTGGCAAATTTAATTTTCATTGAACATTGCCATTCTACTTCCCAGGAAAAAAAAGACAATTAGACAAATGATTTAAAATTACACTATTATTCAAAATAATTATGAAATAGCATGGCTTTATATTAAACATCTTCTGAAATTTATTGTTATGCGTCCCCATCATAATTTCATTTTGACGCGTTGTTACTGTTAAAGCATGGGAGGAAGGACAAGTTAAAGCATGTTTCAAACAACAAATTTGTGAAACATCTCATTACATTTGTTTTCCTTTATAAAAAGATTTTTCTTTTCTATGATCGAGGCAGTGATCCAATGTTCAAATGAATAGATTTTTGGAAATTGCCAGTAAAATAGCAAAAAACCCGAAATGTCATCGTACCATGTCTAAATGTAAACTTTTTTAAACAATTATTTATCTAAGCCTACAGTTAATTAAAGATACAAAAAGCCCAGGCTGGTTTTACATTTTTTATTTTTTTGTATTTTGAACGTTGACAATTTCCTTTTGAGGAAGGGTACCAAATGTAGTGATTTCACTTATTTTTTTAAAGGAAATATACACCACTGGTAATTACCTGATTGCCAAAATTTTTATCCGAAAGCTAACTTGGTCAATTGAATTTGGTCATTCAGATCTGAAGCTTCGCTCGAAAACAATATTCCACATAAATTTGCAAAGAAGTTGCAACACTTTTGCTCTTCAACTTACTTCAAACTGTTACAGATATTGTAGAATGCTTTTCCACACTTTTCTCGTGACTTCGCATTGAGCTGAAAGTTAACAGGCTGGTTTGTTAAATACCTACCATGTATTATATCTTGATTCAAAAGAAATTAAGCATACTTGATATTATGCAATTTGTCAACTTTTATCAATGTTGTACATACATGGTCTTCCCTTTCCATAAGATGTACTTAAAGTAAGATTGGTAATTAAAACCAACCAAATGCCCAAGTTTCAATGTCAAACCTACTACACACTAAAAGTAGTAAAGCTGATGATGGTGTTAATCATCCTTGAAGTCATTAGAATGAATTATATAACAAATGTGAATGCATTTCACTATTTTCTTGTGAAGGACACAACATATAGCTGGGAAAACTTTACACAAGGTTGTTTGTGAAAGATTCAACACATTGAAACTAAAGCTTATTGTGTGGTCTCGTCTCATGTGGTCACCTCAGACCAACACATCAGCATTTTTAATTTTTTTTTGGGGATGAAACAATGTTCAATTGCAGCCAATTGCTAAGATCGTTTGGATTTCTGCCATGCTGCCAATGTTTTAAACAACTTTTTCACACAGGGGTATGAACGTTTTTCCCCAATTTGTGAGGCCTCACTTAGCCACCATACTTTGTATAATGGGAAATTTGGTCCCCACTATGCATGTATCACATATTTTCCCTGTTGGCAAAAAGATTTTTTGAGGAAATGTATCATTTTGTTAAAGCATTTGTTGTACTTTCTTCAAAAGAAATACATGTAGCAATGTTCCACATTATTGTTCACTACATTTTTCTGTTCATCCATCTTCATTCATGTCATTGTGCCAATGAAAGCAATGTAGCTCAGGAGGCCACCCCAAAACTCCATCCAATAGCAACCATACATAACCTACAATGTATGTCTTTCTAACACAAAAAGTGCACATGGTGAATCTTAGAATGATTGGATAAAGATATGGGCTGGTCAGTGACTTTTCCGGCTGGGGACCTTGACTGGTTGAAGTCGGATTTATAACAAAGATAAATATGAAAAGAAGTTACACATATAATTGCCTGAAAGTGGCATTTTTATTGTATGAACCATTTAGTATAATTAATTAAAAAAATTAAAGTTAAGGAAAATATTAGAAGATTTCCAGAAATATTGGGGGCAAATTAGGAAATGCTTTAAGTTTAAAAAACTATTTATAACCCTAAATCTGTTTTCCAGACTTTTGTTATTGATTGAGCTATCCAATCGGAACTACATGTAACAATAAATATAGAAACATGTGTGTTTGATTCATTCACCAAATCTAGTATGCCCCACATACCTTAGAAGTCCACAGATGGTTGGTAACAATAATATGGCCTGAAACTTTCTGTTTTACAAGTATGGGTTTGCCTCTTGTTAAAATGTACATTATTCTTCAAATCAATGGAGGGTCCTGGCCGAGGTCCCATAGAGATTGGACATTTTGGGTGACCTCTTGGAGCTCAGCTTTTTTCATTGGCCGATTAACTATGACAAACCAAGGTATGTCTGAAACTTTTAGAAACACCACTGAAAAGTAGTATAGAGTCTATAAGGCCAAGTGAAACAAAATTACATGTTTCTTGTCCTAACATTTTTAATTAAGGAGGGAGACACTTTCTTTTCACTTTACTTCCCTTTTTTCCCCGAGATAGGCCACCATGACATTTCCTAAGATGACCTACCATACATGTAGTTAACACAGCACTGTATAGTTTGTCCGGCCGGTGATATGGAACATTCAAATGACCATACAGTAAAACACTAATCCAGCCTATCAATTAAACATTTCAGATTAGCCAGTAGGGTCCAATCCTTTTCCCATGACAACTGACATTGTATTGCACTGGGTCATGTGTTTCACCAAAGTTTTCAAGAATTGCTAGGTTAGGGTAGGTGGGGACTGGATCAGGATGTTTACACGTATGTATCCACCTGTCACTGGTGAGCAACTACTTCCATAGATCTACACGTACGTATGTACTACTGATTTCCAAGGTTTTCTTTAAAGTTTCCCTAAAAACATACAGAGATACCACAGTGCATCATTGAATACCAAAAGATTCCAAGAGCTTCATCTGTTGTAGTGAAGGTACACTGTATCGTACAGAGAATACGCACACAAGAATTTGGAATTTACTTTATTTAAATACATATTGCACTTTATATACAAAATTGCTAATTAATCAACTGGAACAGCTTTGACAATTGACATCATTAACCAATCGGAGCATGTGGCCCATAGTACTAGAATTTACATCAAGTGAGGTTTTATCAATTAGATAATAAATCTAGTAATTACCAACAGTGTACCTCCCAGGGGAGCTGAGAAAGATTATAGGAATGATATTGGCCCCGGTGACCAGGAAATAATGCACACTGGGACATTATTTATGTGCAATGCTCTATATACATGTAAGTATCACTTACTAATGTGTACATTATGCTCACATGTGACAGTATCATCACGATCCAGAGCAGGCGTTCAACAGGGCATGGAATGGCGCTGTCTAGTTTAAGATATGAACATAGTGTCTGAAAATTACTGGATCGTTTATGCCGTATCAATGCTGACCTTATCATGTCGGGTAATATGTTTCCCAGTCACCGAGTTAATGTAAAAACTAGCACTCTGATTCCATGCCCTGTTGATCATTGATGATATTGCCCCTTTGTACATTGACATTCAAAGCACCCACACACCCTCCCCTAACATGCCCCTTACTATTCAGGTGTTTTATCACATTTTACATGATTGCATGCTACCCTAGATATAGTATTCCTCAGAGATATCACTAAATAAAAAATCTGTCCATAAAGTGCATGTCTTTAAAAATGTCTTTACAATTTTGGTTATTCTTACAGATGCAGATGAAATTTCCTGGAGCTATGTGATAGGAAGATGAGAAAGGTATAAATATCCTTAGAGGGTCATAAATGACTAAGGCATCTGGTCCTTTATAGGACCTACAATGAATTCAAAACTAAAATATTAAAAATCCAGTGACAATCAATGAAATAAATAGAAGTATGAGAAAATACAAAACAAATCTATAGAAAAAACAAGACCAAATGAAACTAGGTCTTGCATTATATAATAACCTTTGAAATGTTTACAGAGTCATAGAGAAAATACCCAGCACTGATTTGCTTGATTTAAACTCATATCCAAAATAAAAAGAAATTTATCACACTTGCACTCAAACTCAAACCTTTAAAACATTTCAACTAAAGTTCAAATCAGCTCCATGTACTTTATCTTTGTCATGAAGTTATAATAGACTGTTTTATTTATGGTCCCAGTTTGTTCCCTTTCAAATCTTACTGCACCCAGGCCGCCATAGATTTCACATTCATGTTAAATTTGTATTGTATACACACAATACATAGGGTCATCAATATAAGTCTATGGGTTTCTAGATAATCACCCATACAAAATGTTCTTGCTTGATCAAATTGTGAAAATATTTACTTATGAGTGGAAATCAAATAAACATGAAACTCAAATGCCAAGAATACAACATAGTAGACAATATTACCCAGTTTCTTATCATCTTTTCTGCAGTTGAGCTTAATTCTAACAAACTCTCATTGAATTGAATTCAATGTTTTCTTCTAATGCTAAACATTCACCTCAATGACACCAGCTTATAGCTGAGAGTTGAGGGAGTTAAACAAATTAAAAAATATGCAAATAAATTACATGTAATGGACCATTGTACATTTTTGTATTTGTTTATTTACGTACTGGCATAGTACATTTATCATTCAAAATACATTTGAATGATCCAATCCTGAGGAGAGACAATGCAATATTGAATCACAGCCTCATCAATTTGCCAATTTTACATCAAAAGTTTTTAAAATTTAAAATTTCATGATAGATTTCCTGTTTCTCTTTCTCCCCCAAAAAAAAGGCCCAAACAATTGGCCCACACTATACCCTGAATACTGTTCCGGATCAAAGCAGTCACCCATCAACATTGACACTAAAACAGTGAGAGGAAAATGATCAACGATTTCACCTTGGTGGGGGTTCGGAAAAAAGATGACACTTTCAGTTGGAACTTCGATGTCAGTTGAGAATAATGGCCACTGGTGGGTTCATTACTAGGAACTTTTGTATGTATTTTGCGTCCAGATATATATAAAACGTTTAAGATCATTTCAGATTGTTTGAATTCATTTCCAATCTGATTTTTAAGGCAACTATTAATATATATATGTATTTGCTGAGCTGGCCTGCTATGGGTCATAACTATGTGTTAAATGTTTGAAAATAAAGGATTCAAGCTTGAGCTTAAATAAACAAAAACAAATTGTCTTGGCTTAACTTAAAATAAGCTAGAGGAATCACTTCTTTTCAGCTGATTTCCCTCTTTTTCTTCTAATAATAGTGCTATAGAAAACTGAAAAACATAGCACAAAGTTTTTGTGTGCTCGGCCATTTCCTAATTTTTTGCAATTACTAGTTGCATGTCTTTGTTAGAAAATGAACTACAGCATGAAATTTTACCTCCTTCCCACATATCCTTAAGCCCTTTTCACTGGACCAAAGCATGCATTCCTTGAGACAAATAATTTTAGCAGTTACGAATTGTTTATCTAATCATCCCATTATTGCATTTAGCTTTCTGCAATAATGTTCCACGAGAGTTCACACATTTTTATCATTAGTCATGCACTATTCGATTTGTTCCTCAAAAATGCCACAAACAAATTGCATAAAAACAATTGTGAAAACAAATGATATCATAACTCTAATTCCATAAAAGAACTTCATCCTTAACATTTCAGAGTTATGAGTAACAATATCAATATTAATAACAGATGAGTGAAAACAAACGATAATTGTTTGAAATACGGCCAAAAAAAATAATGGAAGCGATTGTGATGTAGAGCGATAGAAAACAAAATTAAACTAGAACTCAAGTGTTTTGTTGGAACAAACACACCGGTGTTCATGTAAACTTCGGTTCAATCAAATTATCATTGATGATATCAATATATTATCATATTTTGCAAAAGGTGTATCATCTAATATTATAAAAATATCAATTTCATATTCAAAAATATATAAATTTTGCATTAGAATGTGTTAATTTGAACTTCCTGTTTGGACCGGAAGTAAAGGTCAGATCAGGTGATTTGAAGGTCATATGACGCTGTAAAAGCTTCCCCATGATCATGAAAAAAATAACGTTGGTACCTACTTTGGTTCAATATCTGAGATTGAAAATAATCCTTTTTATAAAATGCCGCTAGAAGCGCTCTGAACTGTGATGGCGTCGTAAAATTTTTTTTTTTAAAGATAAGATGTCACTATCACTTTATTCACTGAAGTCATATTCAAATTTTTGAGATACACAAGTCGGTGTAGAACGAAATTAAATCAAATATCAGTATGATATTGGTAATTTACCAACTTCTCATCATAGCTTTTGGATATTCGTGTTTGTCGGTCATTTTTATTGTTCAGAAAATTACCAATGTTGTATCTTCCCTTTAAATTGGTTTTGATTTAGCTGCATGGACTGATTCATGTGGGAGTGAGTTCCTATATCAATAACACTTTGTTGGAGAATCTCCTCATCAGGTTTGGTTACCTATGGTTTGTCTACTAACCTGTGACCTCTGAGGTTTTGGTAATTTGAAGAAGTGCCTGAAGTCAACCTATTGCTTACCACTATTATGTAGGTTGAAGTTTTATGAGCTTCCTCTCTCTTCAATTACCTTCAGTAAAGTTTATTCTCCAAACGGCCCTATTTTCTGAATAATGCTGAAATTGGGCGAATCTGGAGTGAACATTACTATGCAGCATCACGCATTGCTATATAAGCGTCCTCAACCAAAATGTATACATTGTAAACACACCGCATGGTTATAGCAAAAAAATTGCATGCTGATCATCATGCCATTTTGTACTCTGAACCAGACTCCCAGTGCCGACCAGCAAGTCTCGCCTATCAGCGGCGTATGGGACTTTTCGGTGGGGGCACAGGGGGCACTGCTTTTCAGTGGGGGACCCAGGGGTATGGGTTTTCCGGTTCCCTTTTCTTTTTCTTTTCTGTTTTTGAGGTAGCTATGAGGATTTTTTTTTTTAGTGGGGGGCACCTGAGGGGGCGCATTACCCCCAGGCTTCTAATGGCTACACCTGCGCCCCTATTGGCAGATTTATAAGTTGAAACCCGACTTCTTGGCTGAAACATTTATCCTTAGAATCCATTCCAGCATTGTGCTCTGCTTTGTATGCTTTAATTCGAGTAAATATGTGCCAAACTGCCGATAACTTTGCTGTGTGTAGATTAATAAGTTAAGTTCCTGCGTGGATTCATAGTGAAACCTTGATCACTGAATTTGCTCTACTTTTGTAAGTTTTCTATAGAAATAATGTGGTTCTCAGGCCTGAACACAATACACACAATGTACATTAAATGTAGGTTAACATAAAAAGCCTCTCTGTTTATACAAATGTGACCAAAAAAAACTTTTCCTCATTTGTCTCGTCACACGGTTTCCTTATGTACAACCATAGCAACTTTCTTTTGTTCCGTTGTGAAAGGTCATCTATTCCTCTTTGAAAGTGTTGGTGTGAGTATTTGAATATTTCACATTTTAGTTTTTGTGGAATTATATCTATTTTTTTAAACATGTGCTCAAAAATAAGTGCATTCCAGCCCTAAAATAACATTAAAATCATAGATTAATAAAGAGAGGTAGAGTAGACCATCGGAAATGTTGGCAAATCTTGCAGAAGAATGTTCCAGTCTGATGACCAGGCGAATGGGTCAGTCATTCGAGCCCATGCCCAAAAGCGTTAGTTAACCTGCGGTAGACCAGCGCAACTGTTTCCATCATAAAGCCTATTGATGCATTTTCAAAAATATTGAAGAAAGTCAGAAATGGGCAACTTCCATGTTTTGGGGACACAGAAACACCTTCATAATGATACTTGGTCACTCTGATTGGTTCACATCCGCATCCATGCGTCGCATAAAACAGCTGGCTTTTGCTCACTGTTCTGATTTTGATAAACCAATCTAGCACAGCCATTAATACAATTTAATATTGATTAAATTTTGTCCAATCAGATTGTCTTTTTGAAATGAATCTTGATAATAACACTTGATGGTTGGAAACATGAATAACTTTACTTAATAAGGCTATTCTCAAAACTATTCAGGACAAGTTGCAGAAAAGTTTTTCCATAAAGGGTATATAATTAGCGAAAACGTTGAGGGTCCAGATTCTTTTGCAAGATAGAATTTTCCTCTATAGATACAAAACACACATTTGTCACCGATATGTTTACAGACTCTTCACTTGGTGGTCTGCGGTTTGGAGAATCCAGGCAATGTTTACGAAATGTGACATCGTGATTTATTTTATTGAGAGAATTGATCAGGGACAATCTGAAGCTTACTTGATGTCAATGAAAGAGCCCGATCCTTAGTAACAGAACACATGGGTTTACTTTTAAATAAAAGTTATTCAGATCCGAAGTTCTTTAATACCATGAAGATTTTAAGGAATGAAATGTTCTTGACTTAATATAGTAACAGCACAATGGTTTACAGTCGGTGAGATTTGCTGTAATTGTGTTTAAACCTCATTTTCAACCTAAAGGGGCCCAGGAACGATTTCGTTTTGCATAGCAAAACTGCGAGTCTAAAAAATCATTTTTGTATAGCAATCTGTGAATTTAATATTTTCAAATTTAAAAATGCTTAAAATTACTGTATGTAGTGTACATAGGTAAAGGTGCTGTCTTTTAAGGCTTTACTATCGTTTGGTTCATAATATGAGTGTCCAAATTTTACCAGAAATAATAATCTTTAGTGTCCAGAAATTACCACACGGTGGTAAAAAAAATTCACGTTTTTCTTCTAGGCCAATTTTCTTCATTATTTTTACCAAATTGTAGTCATTCATGAAAGTTAAGTCCTCCGTCTATTTCTTTTTTTGTTTACATTGTTATATAGATCGCTAAAACAGAGGCAATTTTACAAGATTGCTTTTCAAAGTGGTTACTTGGAGTGTCCCAACGTTACTTTACAATCTCTGTGGTATGATCTCCATGGTATGATCCAAGCTTGATTTTGATTATTGAAAATGAGTAGCTCACCGTGGTTGAAAGTTAAATCATATTGTGTGCCGAAATTGTATTCGATCTCACCACTACATATACCAAATGAATGCTCATTTGTTAATTTTCAAAAACTTTTTATTATAAAAGCGAAGTTAGTAATAAACGTTTCTAGAGTTCCCTTTGAATACGGCGTTGTTGATTGTATGAAAAGCGTGCGATGTGAACAGAACACAGTACTATTGTGTGTGTGTAGGGGTGGCTCAATTGCTCAATGTTCCCAACACCCAAACTGGGAGAAGAAAAAATAAACACGTCGCGAAATAAAACAAACTGGGTGGACATTCTTGGCGTTTTTCATTTCGGAAATTTAAGCCTATAGTTAATTCATCAACAGAAAAATATTGCATGCACATAAATTTAAGGCATTGTGGATAAAATCACTTGCAGTTGCTGGGAAATAAAGTTGCATGTGCGGATACACATAGATAAATCGGTGCACGTGTTCACTGTTTTCACTGGGCAGTGACCAAACCACAAATCCACGCAACGGGGACCACCGCTGACTTCCAATGTCTGCGGTTTAGTCTTCATGTAAACAAATTGCCTGGTCCAGCTTCAATACTTCTCCGCAAACCTATTCATAATATATTTGGACTGCTTGGGGATACTTTGAGCATTGAAAAATGTTTCAACTCGCATAAATCTCTGCTAAGTTATCCCGGAATAGTTTTGAGAAGGTGCTCAAAAGTGGATGGGCAAAAGTAGTTTTATTGTAGCTGCCTAACTAACACACATTTGTGGAATGTTAAAGATTTCAAAGTAGTTCCCCAGTTTTTGTCTGTCATAAGGCAGGTAAACTGACTGTAGTCCATCAAAGAAGTTTTACAGTAACAAATCTGGATTATTAGACTTGATGCCTGGAAGTAAGGATGACACGTCAACCTGATCGGATGAGCAAATACTAGTAGTTATTTCAAGACGTAGAAAGGAATGCATACGTTCCGTTCTTCTTTTTGCAAACGTGATCCAGGACTAGTGTGGTGTTTCATGACGTCCGACCAATGTGAGCCTATGGAAATGTGAGTTGTTATACTGATGATGTTAGGAGACAGGCACAGCTAGAAACCAGTATGTGGAATGGATTTGTGATATATTTCATTTTTCATTTTCATTTATTGATTTCTGAGGTAGAAAAACAAATAAACCTACAGCGTTTACATTAAATTAACAGAAGCAGAAACAAAAGTAGCACCTATTGGGATTACAAAAAATAAACTAAATTACTGTCGAGGTTAATCTCCTGATCTTTACTGCACTAAGGAAGTAAACAAATATTGAATTACACAAAAGAACGATAAACAACATGGCTATAGGCACACTTTGAGATATAAAACAATACTAAAATAAAATATAAAACTTAATACTACATAGTTTGAGTTGAGGAATCTCCTGAGCCAGGACTAATACATTTTTCTAAGTGAATTAATAAATAAAGATATTACTAAATAACTAATGTCTTTAACATCTGCTGGTAGCACCTCCCATAATCTTGGGAATCGTAAAAGAGAATGATAAGCACCATTGGACCTTGCCATTTGATGACAAAACTTCAAACTTCAGTGTTCTCCCCAGTTAACATGTATATGATCAATAGGAATGTCAATTTATAAAGCATTTTAATAACAAACACAATTGAAAGGAAATGAATTCTGTTGTTTAAAAGGAGAATTAACTTGGCACACCTGTCAGAATGCAAATTTCACTATTGAAATTAATTAAAACCCTTCTCGGCAGAGCCTAAACAAAAAGCGAATTGAAGCGATCTCGTGCCTTCTCAAGCTTTTCTTGCTGGGAAGTAGGGACAGGGCACCAGACAGAAGCTACATACTCAAGTATGGGTCTGCTAACTGAGCGATAAAGTGAAATTTATTTTGGGGTCCCTAGTTTTAACTACTCTACCAATAAATTCATTTAACCCTGAGTAACTTTGGAAGTAACGTACTAATATGGGTTTTCCAACTTAAGTCCCTAAAAATAATATGTTGCTGTAGTTATGCTGAAAAGGCGATGGCTGGAAACTTCCAATTAACTTTAAAGCAGCGCCAAAACAAAAAGGAATACAGAGCTTTCAGAAGTCAATATCCAATGAGCGGCAATTTTTTTTAAAACAATAAAAACATGAAAAACTTGTCAACGGTTTTCATTGTTTTCTCAAAAATGTGAGCAACTATTGTGATGAAAGCGTCTGATTTATTACAATAGAAATATTTGGTTTAGATCATTTGTTTCTTGATTATATGAATATGGTTATGCACCCAACCACTCTGTCCTCTCTTCATGCCTTACTGTTACATGTAGATCTCTTTTCATCACATACCGCCATGGCCTATCAGGGGTGAAAATTAACTTGAGTTTGATGATAGCCAGCAGGACCAGTAACAACTGAATTGCTCTAATCACTCATTATTTTTTAGACTGTTTGAAAGGTCATTCTAACAACAATGTATTTTAAAAATCTCAAAGCAGAGCTTCAAAATTAATTCCACAATTTACAAACTCATTCTGAGGTGTTTATATCCTTCAGTATTTTCTCTACCATGCCAAAGAAGACTGCCTCGCTCTGTCAACCAAAAATTATTGTAAGTTTTGTTTGGTTTGCGAGGATGTATTTATAATTTTTGTGCATAGACCTGGACTGTCAAACCTAATCCTTCTTCAATCCACTAGCCTGAGGCTAGTTGTCCAGTGGATTATTTGTACCTGCCCATATTATAGGATTTACTTTCTAGATCCATACGTGTATGTAAATAGGGCCTTCAAACACAAAATTGTCTGTTTTTTCCTTAAGCAACATTTAATTCTTGTAAAAATCAACCATGTAGATTTCTCAGGATTTTTGTGCAAATCTCCCTTTGCAAGTTTGCTGAGGTTTTTTTGAAGAAGGGAAGTAGCCACCAAGGAAAGAAAGAAGTAGCCTGTATTGCGTCCAAACCTCTAGTTTCTTGCTTGTGGGAGAGTCTGTAAATCCTCCAAAATTAAACATCTAGGAGGTTCAATGAGGCTACATTCTCTGGACAAACGAGGGCCAGGCCTGCTACCCATTTTCCAAGATTTTTTTTACTTTTGTCCAAATCCATCACCATTCTTTGCTACTTCGGTTCAACTGGCATACGTTGTGTCAATTTAACATCAAAGCAATTCTTGAGGCAATTTTGGTATTTACAACACATACCTTAATTAACCCTCGTATACATATCGGTCTCCAAATGCCACAAAACTTGTAATGCCTAAATACACAGTAGCACTACTATGCATGCCTCAAAATACTGCATACTGTGACAGTGGTACATGAGATACCCAAAATGCCCCTGGGTCTGGGACAAAAACAAAGTGTTCCTGACAGCATGTGCTTCCCCAAGTTACTGCACTGGTTTATTTCAGAGTTAACCTTGCAATGAAACAAAAGCAATTGGCTGCTTCAGTTTACCTCATCTCTCAGGGGAATGCCATTAATTAATCTTCAGAAAGTGTGTGCCGCAAAAATGTCATGGGTGTGTCATTTTGAAGTAATTTATTCCATAAATCCAACAAAGAAAAGTGTAGTCAATGCATTTCCAGTGCCAGTAGACTTCTGATGATCGATGTATGAAGTGGATATGTTAGAAATTAGGTCACACTTACATAATAATAATAATAATAACTAGAGCTTAAGTGTTTTGTTAGAACAAACACCGCGGTGTTGAGTCCACTTCGGTTCAATCAAATTTCCAACGATGATGTAAATATCATATTGTGGAAGGGTTTGTCATCTTTTATAATAACTATCAATTTCATATTCAAAAGACATATCAATTTCGTTAGATTGGGAATGTTGAATTTGAACTTACTGTTTGGACAGGAAGTAAAGGGTCAGATTAGGTGGTTTTGAAGGTCATATATGACCTCCTGTGATTATGAAAAAATAACAAATTTGTCAACTTATACATAAATTAAAGCTTTTGAA
>CM055818.1:31238009-31271168 GCA_029582265.1 Zoroaster sp. YZ-2022 | reverse complement strand
GTATCAATTTTGGGGATTAGAGCCAAGACAAGAGCTGGGGCTATTGTTCACTTGACAATGACTGACGGGTTGTGGTTTTCACTCCCAGACCAGGTGACATTAACCTCAGGACCCTAAGGTTCTTGGCTGGTTTCCAAGCTATATAACTATATACATTCTCCCCAAAGGCTTAAGTTGCCGCGAAGTGGTGGTGATCGGACTGTCGGCGAGAATACGTCTTTATCAGTTGTTTCAAAGCCCTAAAATTGTTAAAACAATAAATCTAGACCTACTTAAAAAAATTATGACTTCAGGTTGGAGCAGAATTGTGACATCTATTTATTTGACTGAGAGCGATTAAATTGGTGAATTTTTTTACCTCGGAAAAGCTTCAGAGAAATTCTTTGACATGTTTTGTTTTGTGGAATTAAATTCTATGGATTATACCTGTGGCGGAGAATCTCCAAAGCTCAGAACATCACGAATGCTTTCGGCATTAAATAAATAGCGGTCCAGGTATGTAAATTAAGTAGAAAATCGTTTTAAAAGTGTTTACTCGTTTCTCCTTGATTTAAAAAGTAAATGGAGCCTGTTTGCAGGGGTGCATTTGTGCTATACGCCCGCCTACTGAACAGATTTCTAAAAATAAACAGCAGCGCAAGGCGGAAAGTCGGAACTGAAATTTAAAGTCGGGATTTTCAAAATCGTAGGTCGGATTCCGACAAGTCGGAAGAATCTCATCCCTGGAATAGGGGGACCGGCATGGTCAGACGATGCTATGTTCAAGTTAAGTGTTCAAGACTAGAAAGCCTGTGGAACAACTTGTTCCGCCTTTTATTATACCACCGTCATCAAGCGCCCGATTTTCTAAAAATCCAACAATTCCAGGGGTGCTCGATCGTGCTTTTCACGCAGATGGGTCGCAATGTTTATCCGATTTGATGTGTCGCAAATGTCATTTTCGTCCGCCGTATTTCACACTAATATCACAACGCATGATTTTAATAGTCCCTTCGTTGATTTTTTCTAATACAAGGGCCATTCTTTTGGTATTTATTGTTCATCCCTGTATTCTTTTCTGCTTCCCGGTCGTTGCCAGACTCTATCCGGTGACGCCATTTTTGTTTTTTCACGCTGTCAAATTTCGTCAATTTCGCAACTCAATCCCAGACCAGAACCTTTATTACGCACGCATCTGTGCATTAGATAGCTGAGCTGTCATGGTCGTTGTGGCACAGCCATGACAGCTCAACAACAACGCGGGAAAGAACAGCAACGGTGACCAGATGAAATGGAACAATTCTGCTAGATGCGCTTCAAAGATTCTGCTATGATTTGACAAAATCTGCTCAGATCACCTAAAAATCGCACGAAACACATTATATATGCTTAAAACAAAACGGGCAACGGATGTTATAAAATTGACCCCTAATTAAGAAACGCAATACATTTTAAACAAGTTAATATACTCACCTGCAGGGCAAAAGTTGGTACACGGTGCAGGGGTCCTTCCGAGACTCACTTGTCGCGTACATAGCACTGTTAAATTTCATTGGTACATTGTTTTAGCTTTGGTTCTAAATTCTGCTAATGCAGCCAGTCTCCCGAACCTTTGACTGCTACAACTTGCATGAGAGAGAGGATGTTTGTGGGGAAACAGGTTGCCGGTACAGCGCAGACTTGATTTGGTGAAGCGCTCAGGAGAACATTCGCGTCACAATCAGCATTTGCAACTGGTATCAGCATGATCGCTTTCACACAGTAACTGAGAGGCTGTAGTTGGTCATTGCTGAAAACTTTCTGCCAAAAAGGTACAAAAGTCTAGATCTTCGGATGAAGTCCTCATCGGAACAGGACCTGTCATGAGTCGTCCACCCTTTGCAGCTTTCCTCATCAGCTTATAACTCCTGGGAAGTAGAGGCAGTATTACACCCAACAAAGGGAAGCCACTTGGCCTGTCTTCACCGAATCCACTTTTTGAGAGCTTTACTGGCGGCTGTCAACAGTCGGGGTCGTATAAAACCGCTTCCTGATCTCTCTTTACATGCAGTAACCATAAACGCTCTGCGCACATCTGGAGGAAGTCTTTCTTCATTTCATTGGTTGAATTCAGCGCAGTAGGTGACCCAGATACTGCTACTCCGATGTATGTAGGATTCCAACGGCACCATGAGGCTTCGCTTGATGTACAGGTCGATGTCAGCTAACGAACGAGACTGTCTTCACAAATGCGTTGGTTTCAGGTAGTAGACACAGAATATCAGAGTATAAGCTTTTCAGTGTATCGGTGAGGAGACCTATGGATTGTGGATCCACTTGACTGGATCGAAACGTCTTGTTGAAGATCAGTATTTTCGGTAGCATGAAAAGAGAGAAACTCCAGGTAACATTTTGGCATGCTTACGGGGTTACGCATGACAGCTAGGGATCTCATGAGCATGTGCATTCTTTTCAATGAGATCTTGATCTTGCATGAACAGAAGTAAAGCCCTCCACTCAGAAGTGCTTTGCTACGCACCTCGATGGCAGGCTCAGCCACCGCGTCCTGACATGGTTTTAGTATTTTGCGTGGCTCACAGTCAGTGAATTCCTGAAAATTCTTTTGTGTTGAAGAGGCAGCCAGTACGTTTGTTGGAGGTGTACAAAATAGTTATAAATATCATGCAACCAGTTTCTCCAACGATCGAGGCAGAACTTCACATGCATATGGGAGGCCACCAGGGCTAACACTATGGCAGGAGCACTTCATTGTGGCAATGTTAGGATTTACAAGTTTCAGTTCTACTTTTTTACTGCTGTCATGAGCACCGCCATTTACATTGCAGGTAAAGTTCTGCACCACACCCACACAGTCACTCCCAGTCCAGTCCTTTCTTTGTGATGACCGCTGAAAGTTCATTGAATAAGTGATTCACCTGTCCCCCTCTCGCTACAGCCACAAGATCGAGAGCGATGTCTTCTGAGGTCCACATCAAAATATTTTATAGTGACAGCCAATTTAGCTTTTACTCGCAGACCAGGCCGTCTGTACCGCCACAGATGATGTTCGTCAATGATGATACCTTTTTCCTTTTCCATTATCATCCTCACTGTTCAGTTTTTCTGTATGCCGTCAATGAAATCCGCACATATATCATGCCTAACTAATTATTGCATAAAGGAACACCTTAGTGCGTTTCAGCTGCAGAAGTTCTGAGCTACCTTGTCAGGGAAAGCCTTGGCTAAAACATCGGATAAATGGTCAAATGCACGGTGCAGGAATACCGTCACAGTGTGCTCTAACATTAAGCTCCAAGTTTTAGTTCTCTGCCCTCCATCAGCAGTGTCCTTCTTAGCTGTTTTGTCCTTTGGGGAAATTGCACTTCAGTGGCCCTGGAGCAGTTACATCAAATGTATATCCTTCATTGTATCTTTCACATGTTTCGCACTTTTGGCGCGTGGTAGGTCGCCGGAGCGCGCGTTTGATTTCTTGCAGGCGAAGCGATGTCCAACACACAATGCGCACCTCCCTTTTGAGTCCGGCTGGATCACGCGAAAGCCACTTTGGAATACTGTCGCCATGGTCTGTTAACCACTCATCTCTAAAATACTGGTCATACTTTCCCCTTCACTTTCTTCTTGAGGAGGATTATCACGTTGCTTACTAGTAGTAGCCATTTCATTGATTCTTTATACTAGTTACTGGCTACAGACCTAACTCTCTCATGAACCGAATAGGCACTCAAGACGCTAACGTTACGCTCTGTTTGTATGACATGTACATGTACACATGTACGTATGCTCTCAGTGTACATCCCCAACGTGACCAGATGAAAATGGAACAATTCTGCTAGATGCACTTCAAAATTCTGCTAGATTGACAAAAATCTGTCAGATCACCTAAAATATACGAAACACATTATATATACTTAAAACAAGCGGGCAGATGTTATAAAATTGACTAATTAAGAAGCATAATACATTTTTAAACAAGTTAATATACTCACCTGCAGGGCAAAGTTGGCACCTGGCAGGGTCCCGAGACTCACTTGTCATTTTAGCACTGTTAAATTTCGTGTACATTGTTTTGCTTGGTTCAAAATTCAATGCAGCCAGTCTCGAATCCCTTCAGGCTACTACAACTTGCATGAGAGGATGTTGTGAAGCAGTTGCGTTGCGCGAACTTGATTTGGTGAAGCTCAGAGAACATTGCTCACAATCAGCATTTGCAACTGGTATCAGCATGATCGCTTTCACACAGTAACTGAGAGGGCTGTAGTTGTCATTGCTGAAAACTTTCTGCCAAAAGGTACAAAGTCTAGATCGGATAAGTCCTCATCGAGCGGGACCTGTGCCAGAGGTGCGTCCACCCTTTGCAGCTTCTCATCAGCTATAACTCCTGGGAAGTGAGGGGTATTACACCAACAAGGAAGCCACTTGGCCTGTCTTCACGAATCCACTTTGAGCTTACTGGCGGCTGTCAACATGGGGTCGTATAAGGAAAACGTTTCCTGATCTCTTTACATGCAGTAACCATAAGCTCTGCACATCTGGAAGTCTTTCTTCATTTCATTGGTTGAATTCAGCGCAGTGGTGACCCAGATGCTGCTACTCCGATGTATGTGGTTCAACGGCACCATGAGGGCTTCGCTTGATGGGTCGATGTCAGCTAACGACGAGACTTTGTCTTACAATGCTGGTTTCAGGTAGAGACACAGAATATCAGAGTATAGCTTTTCAGTGTATCGGTGAGGATATGGATTGTGGATCACTTGACTGGAGCGTCTTGTTGAAGATCAGTATTTTCGGTAGCATGAAGAGAAACTCCAGGTACATTTTCGTATGTCACGGGTTACGCGACAGCTAGGATCTCATGAGCATGTGCATTCTTTTCAATGAGATCTTGATCTTGCATGAACAGAAGTAAAGCCCTCCACTGCTCAAGAAGTCTTGCTGCACTTTCGTGTAGGCTCAGCCACCGCGTCTGACATGGTTTAGTATTATATGTGGCTCAGTCAGTGAAATCCTGAAATTCTTTGAAGGCAGCCGCGTTTGTTGGAGTGTGCAAAATAGTTATAAATATCATGCACCAGTTTCTCCAACGATCGAGAGCAGAACTTCACATGCATGGGAGGCCACCAGGGCAGCACTATGGCGGGAGCACTTCATTGTGGCAATGTTAGGATTTACAATTTCAGTCTACTTTTACGCTGTCATGAGCACCATGCATTACATTGCAGGTGTCTGCACACCACCACACAGTCACTCCAGTCCAGTCCTTTCTTTGTGATGACCGCTGAAAGTTCATTGAATAGTGATTCTGCATCCCCTCTGCTACAGCCACAAGATCGAGGAGGCGGTCTTCATGACAGGTCCATCAAAATATTTTATGGACGACAGCCAATTGCTTCTCACCAGATGGTCTGTACTTTCGTCCAATGATGATACTGTATTTCACTTTTCCATTATCATCCTCCTGTTCAGTTTTCTGTATGCCGTCAATGAAATCCTTGCCTATCACATTAGTAACTAAAGACACCTTAGTGCGTTTCAGCTGCAAGTTCTGAGCTACCTTGTCAGGGAAAGCCTTGGCTAAAACATCGGATAAATGGTCAAATGCACGGTGAGGGAATGTTGTGCTCTGCAGCCCAAGCTCCAAGTTTTAGTTCTGCCCTCATAGTGTCCTTAGCTGTTTTGTCCTTTGAGAAGTGCACTTCAAGTGGCCTAGAGCAGTTACATCAAATGTATCCTTCATTATCTTCACATGTTTCGCACTTTTGGCGTGGTCGTCGATGTTTGATTTCTTGCAGACGAACGATGTCCAACACACAACAGTGTTTTAGCCAGCGAGCCGTGCAGGCCGTGTTAGCACGGCCAGTTTTTAAAAAACACGGGCAATATTTTCAAGCACGGCTTGTATTTTTCATCGACCGTTCAAAATATTTTAGAAAATCCATTTCAGTAAAAGGGAATTTCATGTCAATTTGTGATTTTATTTATGAAAACAATTTTGTTAACTTTGAAGTTTTCTTTTCTTGTGGACAATTTTAAAACATAAAGAGCGTAACGAGATAAATTTAATTTCACCAAGTTTTCACCTCAGTTCGATCGCGATCGTGCACGCACAGTGAGTCTCGATTGACTTGTCACGCTTGTGGTCCGACTTTGGTCTGGTACACGCGTGTTGGTATAAAAATCAACTCTGTATTTACATGTGCTTGAAGCGGGGAACCAGTCCGTATTTCATAGACTTGATTTAGTCTATTCAGAGGCGTCAGTTACATCATGTCGGCCAAAGGGGAAAAATAACAAACTTCTTCACAAAGGTAACAAGCAAATTGTCGTTTAACACAACATGTACAATCAAAATACTTTGGGGTACAATGCAGTAGTAGGCCTACCTGCAAATTTGTGTTGCTCAACGTCCATACTATTTTGTTTAACAATGCCATTTCATGCTGATGAGAGTTTCATGAAACTTGATCGGAATTGGAATCAGAATTTACATTATTCTGCCGAAATCAACTGATCAGAAAATTACCATGTTAAAGAACAACACCTCATAATATCATACATAAATCCACTGGCAAATCTGAAATCATAAGCATTGAAGACCCGATCTCATGTCAAAAGCATGTCAATGTGCATACCACATCGTTTCGTCGACTCGTGGTGCATGTACATACATACGTGCATGGTCGGACTGTTTATGTTTGTGTGTGTGGACTCGGCGTGTGTGCCGCGTGCTGGCATGTGATGTTGTGGGGCACTATAAATAGCGCCAGAGGGATTATCGTGATACATTATGCGCCCGATGTGCAAAAATAGTAAACTTGATCTAGTCATAACACCTCAAAAAACAAGATGTACTTCAAACAAAATGGCAAATTGAAGAAATTAAGAAAAATACAAGGTTCATTCATATGCACGTACATTTTTTTTTTGTTAAATATAATTAAAATTGTAGTGATTTGTCAAAGAAAACATTTGTGTCATATTCTCATTTACATAACTAATTGACATAGCTGTGGTTTAATACTATTAACTGACATTAAATTACATTTTATATTAAAATAAAATACATCGAAACATAATTTCATTTAAAAAATGTAACCCTTTTTTTATATATAATAAACACTTGCTGGTATAAATACTAGTTTCGTGGCATGATTTCCAAATATATTGTGTTAACAAACTTTCTTAAAAACTTTAATTACTAACGGCTATCACTATGCAAAATTAGTGGACTATTGCACATTCTGTATTTTCTGCTAAACTTATTTTTTGTTTAAAAAAGGAAACAATCTAACCAAATTAGCAAATTTTTACCTGAAAAACAGGTATCAGAAATGCATTAGAGACCACCAGAGAGGCATCTAAAATAGCCAGAGCTTCCAGGGTCCATAAGCAGGCCCCTGGACCCCGGCCGTGATGGACTTGGCGCTCAAGGCGCTCCGGCGCTCAAGTTGTGTGCCGCGCTCAGGTTGTGTGCACACAAATTTTGGACTCCAATAAGTTGCACTCCCACTTTTTTTTTTTGCACTCCCACTTTACCAAATCCTGGCTAAAACACTGACACACAATGCACCTCCCCTTTTTTGAGTCCGCTGGATCACGCCGAAGCCACTTGGAATACTTCGCATCTGTTAACCACTCATCTCTAAAAATCTGGTCATATACTTTCCCTTCACTTTCTTCTTTGGAGGATTATCACGTTGCTTACTAGTAGAAGCCATTTCATTGATTTTATACTAGTTACTACAGACCTAACTTCATGACGAATAGCACTCCGCACTAACGTTACGCTCTGTTTGTGTCATGTACATGTACATGTACTCTAGTGTACATCCCCAACGTGACCAGATGAAAATGGAACAATTCTGCTAGATGCACTTCAAAATTCTGCTAGATTTGACAAAAATCTGTCAGATCACCTAAAATCGCACGAAACACATTATATATACTTAAAACAAACGGGCAGATGTTATAAAATTGACTAATTAAGAAAGCATAATACATTTAAACAAGTTAATATACTCACCTGCAGGGCAAAGTTGGCACACGGCAGGGTCCCGAGACTCACTTGTCGTACATAGCACTGTTAAATTTCGTGTACATTGTTTTGCTTGGTTCAAATTCAATGCAGCCAGTCTCCCGAATCCCCGAGCTGCTACAACTTGCATGAGAGAGGATGTTGTGAAGCAGTTGCGTTAGCGAGACTTGATTTGGTGAAGCTCAGAGAACATTCGCTCACAATCAGCATTTGCAACTGGTATCAGCATGATCGCTTTCACACAGTAACTGAGAGGGCTGTAGTTGTCATTGCTGGCTTTCTGCCAAAAAGGTACAAAGTCTAGATCTTCGGATAAGTCCTCATCGAACGGGACCTGTCGCCAGAGGTCGTCCACCCTTTGCAGCTTCTCATCAGCTATAACTCCTGGGAAGTGAGGCAGTATTACACCAACAAAGGAAGCCACTTGGCCTGTCTTCACCGAATCCACTTTGAGCTTACTGGCGGCTGTCAACATGGGGTCGTATAAGGGAAACCGCTTCCTGATCTCTTTACATGCAGTAACCATAAGCGCTCTGCACATCTGGAGAAGTCTTTCTTCATTTCATTGGTTGAATTCAGCGCGGTGAGTGACCCAGATGCTGCTACTCCGATGTATGTGGATTCCAACGGCACCATGAGGGGCTTCGCTTGATGGGTCGATGTCAGCTAACGAGCAGAGACTGTCTTACAAATGCTGGTTTCAGGTAGAGACACAGAATATCAGAGTATAGCTTTTTCAGTGTATCGGTGAGGATATGGATTGTGGATCCACTTGACTGGAACGTCTTGTTGAAGATCAGTATTTTTCGGTAGCATGAAAGAGAGAAACTCCAGGTACATTTTCATGTATACGGGTTGCGCATGACAGCTAGGATCTCATGAGCATGTGCATTCTTTTCAATGAGATCTTGATCTTGCATGAACAGAAGTAAAGCCCTCCACTGCTCAAGAAGTCTTGCTACGCTTTTCGTGTAGGCTCAGCCACCGCGTCTGACATGGTTTTAGTATTTTATGTGGCTCACAGTCAGTGAATTCCTGAAATTCTTTGAAGGCAGCCGTGCGTTTGTTGGAGTGTGCAAAATAGTTATAAATATCATGCACCAGTTTCTCCCAACGATCGAGGCAGAACTTCACATGCATGGGAGGCCACCAGGGCAGCACTATGGCAGGAGCACTTCATTGTGGCAATGTTAGGATTTACAAGTTTCAGTCTACTTTTTACGCTGTCATGAGCACCATGCATTACATTTCAGGTGTCTGCACACCACACCACACAGTCACTCCAGTCCAGTCCTTTCTTTGTGATGACCGCTGAAAGTTCATTGAATAGTGATTCTGCATCCCCCTCTGCTACAGCCACAAGATCGAGGAGACGTGTCTTCATGACAGGTCCATCAAAATATTTTATGACGACAGCCAATTGCTTCTCACCAGAGCGGTCTGTACTTTCGTCAATGATGATACTGTATTTCACTTTTCCATTATCATCCTCACTGTTCAGTTTTTTCTGTATGCCGTCAATGAAATCCTTGCCTATCACATTAGTAACTAAAGAAGACACCTTAGTGCGTTTCAGCTGCAAGTTCTGAGCTACCTTGTCAGGAAAGCCTTGGCTAAAACATCGGATAAATGGTCAAATGCACGGTAGGGAATGTTGTGCTCTGCAGCCCAAGCTCCAAGTTTTAGTTCTGCCCTCATAGTGTCCTTAGCTGTTTTGTCCTTTGAGAAGTGCACTTCAAGTGGCCTAGGAGCAGTTACATCAAATGTATCCTTCATTATCTTCACATGTTTCGCACTTTTGGCGTGGTCGTCGATGTTTGATTTCTTGCAGACGAACGATGTCCAACACACAATGCACCTCCCCTTTTTTGAGTCCGCTGGATCACGCCGAAGCCACTTGGAATACTTCGCATCTGTTAACCACTCATCTCTAAAAATCTGGTCATATACTTTCCCCTTCACTTTCTTCTTCGGAGGATCATCACGTTGCTTACTAGTAGAAGCCATTTCATTGATTTTATACTAGTTACTACAGACCTAACTTCATGAACCGAATAGCACTCCGCACTAACGTTACGCTCTGTTTGTCGCATGTACTCTAGTGTACATCACACTTTCACACGTCGGCCGTC
Source organism: Zoroaster sp. YZ-2022 (assembly GCA_029582265.1). Classification (NCBI taxonomy): domain Eukaryota; kingdom Metazoa; phylum Echinodermata; class Asteroidea; order Forcipulatida; family Zoroasteridae; genus Zoroaster; species Zoroaster sp. YZ-2022. The sequence continues at coordinate 31,261,025 of CM055818.1, read as the reverse complement.
GCCACCACGCTATGCGCTATCGCGCGCATGCACTGCCGGCATGGCATGACTGGTGGAAAGTTTCAGCCGGCTATTTTGAGAAAAGGTGACGTCATTAGTACGGAGTGCTATACACTACGTTGTGGTAATAAACTGTGCAATAAGACGTCAGGGTCCCAGGGAACCTCGGCGCATTAGACTGGCATGCCTGTCCCGTTTTGCAAGGGTTTGGTAAACCGTTTATTTAAAAATAATGTTTATTTGTTTTTTAAAAAAACTTGTTTAACACAAATCTGCTAGATTTTTCTGCTAGATTCCCCAATTTTCCAGAATTCTGCTAGAATTCTGCTAAAAAAATTATTCTGCTAGATTTTCTGTCAGATTCGTTTTTTTCAAAAAAATCTGTCAAATCTAGCCGAAAATCGGCTAAAATGGTCAGCTTGATGAACAGCCCTTGCATGCAATTTGCAAACGAGATATACGGCGATGAACGAACACAGACGGTCGTGCAGACCAATATAAGGCAATGGTCCCCGATAACTTTTTGAAGCTAAGTTGCTATTGGTTGGTAGACTTTTATTTAACTCTATGATTTTACTTGATATATAGAGCATTCAATGGCCAATCAGGATTGCGTACACATAATGCTGTGGCCCTGTACATACACATGCAAGACATAACGTTGACGTCGACACGACGATCAGCATGAGGTCTCACTCGCTCGATCGATGTTTACATTTTGTGAGTGACATGACCCAAATCGCGTAACGAATATTTCTATTGGTTGTATGATGACGTATTGTTTTCGTTCGACCAATAGAAAAATTTGCAGTGAGCTAGTCTGAGCATATACAGCTGAGTGCCTTCCAAGGACTGGATCAAAACAGCACGCTGGATGAGAATGTAATTCCTTGAATAATAAATTCTTTGGTGACAATTGGTGACAATTGGACAGTGTATTAACTATACCGTAATTAGAGTAACTCCGATGTCTGACTTGCCCAAAACATAATTTTTATATGAAACTGATTGAACACTGCGTGCACACGCCGATGGACCAGTTAAAAACCTGACGGACCAGTCACAATTCAAGGCTACTGGTCCTGCTGGACAGTGAAAAACAAAAGTTAAGGGCAAACCCTGAACTTACACATGTAAAAATAGCAAGGGTACAGGCAATGCATTCACGTACGTGAACCACTCGGGACAAATATAAATTACAGGTACACGTACATCATCTGACCAAAATATTTAAAGAAAAGTAGGATGCATGATAACTACATGTACAAACATTCATTAATTTATTTATTTATATTTATAGTTACTTTTTTACAGGTTTTTAGGTACTACCATTGTTCATAAACAGAAGAAAAAAGTATATTCTGAAGTGCAATTTAATTTATCTCGTTTTTTCCTGGCTGTATTAGACACAACTAAAAATATGCAAATACAGCCTTTAAAAAGAAAGTAAACAACATAAAACATGGAATATATTTTATTTTCTTTATTTCTCCATATTTATAGAAGACAAAGTAATGAAACACAACAACATATTGTAGGTTTTCGTAGTCATACTGAGTGTAAATGTCATATTTGTTTTGCTTGACATGTCAGTAAACAATAAATGGGTGTTAATGGCTTGCTCTTGTGTATTTGTACTCTAAATTTTACTCTAATGCTTTCTAAATTCGGATATTCTTAAACCACTCAACCAGTGAATATACAGTGCTGATAGGTAGTATTAACATGTACAGTATTAAATCTGACATTGTCTCTTGTTAACTGTTACAAATGTGTGCAAAAAAAAAAAAAAAAATTGACTGTCATTCCACCCTAATATTTTGGGCTAACAATTTTTAGAGCAAAAACAAAAAGATTTTACCCACCTACCCACCCTAATTTGTTTGTTCAATGTAATAGGAAACAACTTTTTTTGTTCGGCCTTATTTAAATTATTCAATTATTTGCTCTTTCATTATGATGTGATTTTTCTTTTTTAACCAGTTCGCGTCGGGAATAAAAAAGTTTTTCTGGGCCCCCGTGGCGGGTTTCTTTTTCCCACACACACCGTGAATGGAAGCTTCCACAGCGGGTGGCCGGCACTTCCGAGCATGTCACCGTGCACGCATGGCTGAACCGAGCATGCATACAAATATTCCGGAGTTTCCTGTGGCGTGTTTAGATGCTCTCCGATCCGTGGTGCAAACAAATTGCGTGTATACACGGCCTCCGACGCGAACTGGTTAAATGTCTCATGTGAAAGTGATAAGATCCTACACACTATTAAAACAGCAACCTTAGGGCATTCTGTGTGCTTAAATCTACTCAAATTCTTTTCAGATTATGTTTGGATAACACTGGGCAACAAATCAAAAAGGTTTGTCAGCTACTGGAGGAAATTGAGGTGCTCTTGACTAAATTGGGTGTGCTGATTCCAAATCTGGCATCAGAATTCCTCTAGCATGTCAGGATTTTGAGATACTAAAAACTAGTCGAAAAATGGAAAATCACACATTTTACTATATCATCAGGTATTTTTACCTAATTTAATTAGCAAAAAATGCTTAATCTTTCCAAAAATATCAATATAAACAAAACACATACAACTGTATGAGATAATAAATATCCCACAGTCACCGTTATAAATGTTCAAAAGTGCTTAAGGCACTTGCTCTTCCGCTTATGGCTGCCTGCAGTTTCCCGCTGGAGAAACCAGCAGTAATCACTCATCATGCTGGGGTTGATCCGGCCTTGATACCAGGTTTCCATCTCAGAGATGTCTTGATGGAATCTCTCTCCATGCTCATCACTGACATCACCCAGATTGGGTGGGAAGAAATCAGGGTGGGAAGAAATCAAGGTGGGAATGCAGGAAGTGTATTTTTAGAGACATCCTGCAACCCATTTGTTGATATGCTTCTCACATTTTATTCACTAACATATCATAATTTTCAGCTCTGTGATTCCCAAGAAAGTTTTGCAACACTTGTACAAATGCTTGACATGAAAAAAAGTACTTGGTTACAACTGTGCACAATACTATGCAATACCTTTGGGTGTCTTTTGAATACCCTGCTTGCTAAATGGACACCCTGTTTTATTTATTTATTTTGGTAATACGTACAACATGCAAAAGCATCGTAAGCACCATTCTTTTTGAAGAATAACAAATTTGGATGCCCTATTTCAAAATCCTGGCTTATTTTCTGCTTTGTATGCCGATTTGGCATAATTTGTAGAATTATGTAGTTATCAATGGAATCCATGACATTTGAATACAGACCTCAACCATGACAACCTATTGTACTAAAAGTTATTTCCTGTGATTAAATGCAGTGTTAAGTAACAAGTTTTTGGTAAATTGCTTACCTTCTGAATACTTTTTGCAACAAGGTACATTACCCCATACCCTGTCCCGCAGAAAATCTAAGAGCAGTACACATGTTACAGTTTGGCTACTGTTTTGGCTTCATCTCTTTATACTTGGGAAGTAATTTTTCTTCAAAGCCATGAGGATTTTATGAGGAAGTTGAAAATGTGTCGCAGGAGATTAAAGTACATGTAGGTTTTATAGGTTTTGCTGAGAGGCCTGCAATCATGTTCATAATAATATAATGCGCCTTGAGCGCCACTTAGTTGGTGGATACGTGCGCTATATAAATCCATACATTATTAGGTGTTCGAACGCGCAGCGCAAACACCTATTGTTTTTGTACTGTTTTTTTTATTTTTATTTTTTACTTCTTCTCAGTGGCGACTGTCCGGCAACAAAGGCATCCTTGCTAAGCATATACAGCCTTCAAACTTAACACATAAACAGAACATATCAAGCAGACGAAACCGTTTTCTGTGACGTCATGATTACGTCATCAGGTGTCGAATTACGCTAAATCAAAGTTTAATATTTCAAAAATTCATATCTCATGAACCACAAAAGATATTTTCACAATCTTTGCATCATCTGAAAGATGTTGAATTATGTGATTTATCGTTTTTAGACGTAATCCCAATCTGACCTCTCCTTCCGGTCGAAACCGGAAGTTGAAAATTTCAAAATTTCAGAAAATCATATCTCATGAACCATAGAAGATATTTTCACAATCTTTTTATTATCTTAAAGATCTTGAACTATGTCACATTTCGTTTTAAGACGTGACCCCAATCTGACCTTTCCTTCCGGTCGAAACCGGAAGGTTAAGTGGCAATACGCTGAATTACTATTCCTGTATGTACGAATAGACATATCGGCGTGTGCACAGAATCGTACACACAGCAATATACGGAGTTTAATATTGGCCTACAACGTAAAGGCCTTGTCACACGGGGCAATTTTCAGGCAATAAAAGTTGCTGGCAATGAGATTGCTTGGAGATTGCCCTGTGTGGCACATTCATGCAATCAGTGGCAATGAGTAGACTAGCTGGCTTTCTACTTTGAGGCAATCTGTCGAGGCAATCTCCAATCACATTGCGTATCAGTAATCACGTGACATTTTATCACAAGCAAAACATTTTCAGCGGCGGCATTTAATTCTCGCTACATGAAAAATACTGAGGAATTTTCCGTTCTTATTAACTCAAAGCAAAATACAAGAAAATAAAATGGGTTACCGAGAAAGAGGAAAATATAATTGCATTATTAAGAGGTAAGTAGACATTATTTAGAGGTTTATTGGCCTAGAATGTGCGTTTGTAAAGTAGGCCTATCAGTAGACATAATTATTGCATGCACAATCCAATGGAGGTTCGTGACGGACGAAACTGTTGTACTGCATCTATTTCAGTAAAAACTATACTGAGTCTACTCTTTCGCTGTTTTGCAGTGTACCTACATGATTTTAAGTTTCCATTTTAACTAAGGATAATGACTGAGCATGGATAGATTATTGTCCAGAAAAAAGTTTAAAAACTGTGCCATGCAGTCAAAGTCAAAAGAGCATCGTAACTCGCCTACATATATTTACAGTACATATACATGTATGCAAATCCATGTAAATATATACATGTTAGGTGTGTTGTTGTCTTTTTCTGCAATTCTGCATGTTCTTCGTGTCAGCGAAATATATCCCTAACTCAACCTAAAGAGATGCTTTTACTTGATTAGTCTGCTAGTTGTAGCCACAAAATTGTCATAGGGGCACCTGTTTTTCTGAGCTAGGTTACATTTGTTGTTTGTTATTATTAAGCATAAAAAGTCTGTCCCTCTATGCTTTAAAGAAAGGTAAGGTCTTATAACATAAAAAAAAGATGAAGAGCCTGCATAAAAAAAGAAAACTAATAAATGAAAAAAAGCTGCAGAGGGATGAGTTAATATGAGTTTTAATTGGAAAATAAACATGCAGGTGTGTTGGTGGACAACATGTGTACACCAATTATAGAGTGCATTCTCTTACTGGAGTATACATGTTGGCCTTTCCCCATTCAGAATTTATTTTTTCACAGAATCATTTGAACATTTATTTATATTTTGTATTTTAGCTCTCCAGTATGCCGAGTAATTGGAATTAGATGCAATGGCTGGCATCAGTGAGAATCAGTTCAACAGCCTAGAAAGCATCTAAAACACAAGCCCCAAGGTAACCAATAAATCTGTGGTACAATTATTGTAAATGTGTGTGTGTGTGTGTGTGTGTGTGAACGTACACACCATTCGTTGTGGGGTCCAAAACACAATAGAACAATTGGACCCCACAAGGTAACTATAGAAAATCTTGTACCCCACAGGAGAATTATAAGGAAAAGGGATAATAGAACGAACAAAGGAATACCCCACAAATCAATGTGCGTGAGGGTGTGTGTGTGTGTGTGTATGATTGCATTCCTCCTGACTGCCCTATGATCCACTCACATGACCCCACCAACCTACATTGAAGATTGTGATTTTTATTTTCAAAAAGCAATTCTTTTAAAACTTTATCCACAATGTTGTATTCTTTCCCAGTGAAAACAGGTCAACTCGTATGCATGCCAACTCGTACTATTACCAACTCATACTCATTTTGGTCAACTCGACCCGTAAAAATATTTATTACTGAATATTTACTGGCATGTGTACGGGTTGACATCCGGTTAATTTAGCTACACTATAGTGTCTATAGTTCCTCATAATACTAGTAGTGCTTATGTCTTGTGTGGTGATGGATGCATTGCAGTTTACTTGATACTAGCACTTAATTTTCTCACTAAAGTAGTCCAGAAACAAATATCAGCACATTTATTGAGATAATGAAACAGTCACATCATGGAGGAAGGAAGACGTCACATGTAACTTTCTATTCCATTGTAAAACCTAACTTAAAGGCATTGTTCTGAAGGATCATTTTCTAAAGTTGCATAAGTTTTCTGAAGTTACATCAATCCATCATCCTGATAATAACATATGAGGGCATTCTAAGTTATGTGTGTTTTGTTAGCATGACCCATTATTCTTCGTCCCTCTTTGAAAACATTTAATATTGTTTTACATGATTAGTTTATATTTCAGATCATCAGTATCCATTTGTGCTACTGCTACAAGGTGTGTCAGAGTCTGTGTAACTTTGTGATCCAATGGCCAGCATTTGAAGTTTATCCATTCATCAAAGGAGTTAATGTATGATTCAAATTATTTTATATGGACTTATCCTATCTGTGGCAGTCTTTACCCTCAAGAGAATTGATTTTTAGGACCTCAAGACATATATCGAGGTCTTTCTAGGAATTTCTTTAACATGTTAGAACAAAATTAGTACTGAGGAATTCTTATTATATTTTTGACTGGACCCAAACATCCTCACAAAATGTAGTTATTAAGCAATATCTGTTGGTGATCTAGTAAAATGTATATTGCCGACAGTGAATCCCTGGCAGTTGGGCCATATAAACATAGTAAACATAACCCCCAATCTTCATTGCATGGGTGTGTCAGCCTTGGAATACCTTTTTCCAGATCACCCAATTAAAGCACTAGTATAAGGGGCCCCCTTATACTTGTATTGCTTGTTTGCCCCTCCCCTTCCCTAGTTCTTGGATTATATAGTGCTGCAATGATAGACCAAAGAATTTTAGAAAACAAATGTGTTGGTTCATCACCAGTGGCAGTACATGCCATCACTAAGAACTTGGGGGGAGGGGGAAGGCATTTTATTCCAAAATTACCGATTCCAATGACAACCCGAATGTCACCCATTCTGAACTCACTAAATCGTACATACAGAGTGTACATTTATTTTAAATGCAGATTGTTTCTGTTTTCTTGTCAACAAAGGATCATGGTTGGGTTCATTTACACTGAAGTCATTTCACTTGTTGCATGTGTAAGACCATGTACACTCATTTCTAGATTGGTTACAAGTAGGTTAAACAGGTCAACAAAGTGGTTTCAATTGATTGTGGGAAGGGAAATGTGGAACCACAAAAGTCAAGTCATGAAACCCAACAGACAGTTAAAATAAATATGTATTTAATTGTTTTATTAGCAATTTACAAGCACCCATACAACTCTTTGATTATTTCAGTGTCTAACAATTTATGTACAAAATGGCATCTGATCTTTATGTTGTAAATCTGTAGTATGGACAGACATTTTTCCAATCATGTGTACAACCTTGAAAATGTAAAAATCAATGTAGAATTTGTTTTCAAATTTTATAAATTATTTTGTAATTATTTGCAGATTAGATGAAAACAAAGACAATTTATAAGCATGTCACAATAAGGAGATGCTTGATTACAGTGTCACTATCATTGTCAATTTATCATTATATTTTTTTTTATAAACTTGACCTGAAAGTGAAGTATATTATAAATAAAGATCACTCTCAGTATAAAAACATGCAGTCCATCAATTAAATAAATTTTTATACAAGACTTAATACCAATGTTGGCTTCATTTAAATCTAGAATTGAAAGGTTTTTCCTTAAAAATGAAAAGGGCAAGCAATTATCAAATTTGATCCAGTGGATATAATTACATTTAATTTTGTTTGAATTGGGAATTATTTACTTTTGTGGGTGGCAGGGGAAGATGGAAAGCACGGATGCAAGCTTTCTTCCAACTTTATCATGTAGTAGTTATAAGCTTGTTTTCTAATGAAAGGCTAATTAGCTGATATCCATACAAGCAACCCCCAGCCAATTTTAATCCAGTTACTATACATGTAGTCCCTTCTACGCTAAATAAACTTTGTGACTTTATGCCCATAATAATGCTGAATAGGTTGATCTGGCTGCCTACAACCCTGGCAAACTATTTTCATATGAGTGATTTTTATGTTGATTTATCATCTAGCATGGTTTTTGAAAAGTATGTGTTGGGCTAGTGTCAATATTTAAAATAAAAACAGTGTTCCAAGTCACACTTGTTAATTTCTAATTTATTGCTTAAATCTCACAACTTTTTCAAGTTCAACAGCCAATATCTCAAGAACTAAATGACATATTAGAAAACAAAAAACACAATTGAATTCCTTACATTAATAGCTTGTAATTCTTGTGAAATGACTTATCATAAATGCTTTGCCAATGGTCCAATTAGTGGCACTGAAGTAACGATTTTACAAATTTTAAAGGTCATATCTCATAGCTTTAATTTGATGTATAAGTTGACAAATTTGTTATTTTTTCATAATCATGAGGAGGTCATATATGACCTTCAAACCACCTAATCTGACCTTTACTTCCTGTCCAAACAGTAAGTTCAAATTCAACACATTCTAACGCAAAATTGATATGTCTTTTGAATATGAAATTGATAGTTATTATAAAAGATGACAAACCCTTCCACAATATGATATTTACATCATCGTTGAAAATTTGATTGAACCGGAAGTGGACTCGAACACCGTGTGTTTGTTCTAACAAACACTTAAGCTCTAGTTATTATTATTATTATTATGTAAGTGTGACCTAATTCTAACATATCCACTTCATACATCGATCATCAGAAGCCCACTGGCACTGGAAATGCATTGACTACACTTTTCTTGTTGGATTTATGGAATAAATTACTTTAAAATGACACACCCATGACATTTTGCGGCACACACTTTCTGAAGATTAATTAATGGCATTCCCCTGAGAGATGAGGTAAACTGAAGCAGCCACCTGCTTTGTTTCATTGCAAGGTTAACTTGAAATAAACCAGTGCAGTAACTTGGGGTATACACATGCTGTCAGAACACTTTGTTTTGTCCCAGACCCAGGGGCATTTTGGGGTATCCATGTACCACTCGTCTACAGTATGCAGTATTTTGAGGCATGCATAGGAAAAGCATTGTGTATTTAGCAGACACAAGTTTTTGTGGCATTTTGGAGACTGCATGTATACGAGGGTTAATTAAGGTATGTGTTGTAAACACTAAAATTCGGCCTCAAGAATTGCTTTTGAATTGCAAAAAGAATGCAGGATGTGATTTGACAAAAGTAAAAAAAATCTTGGAAAATGGGTAGCAGGCCTGGGTCTCTCGTTTGTCCAGAGAACAAAGCCTCATTGAACCTCCTAGATGTTTAATTTTGGAGGATTTACAGACTCTCCACAAGCAAGAAACTAGAGGTTTGGACGCAATACAGGCTACTTCTTTCTTTCCTTGGTGGCTACTTCCCTTCCTTCAAAAAAATTTGAAGCAAACTTGCAAAGGGAGATTTGTACAAAAAATCCTGAGAAATCACATGGCTGATTTTACAAGAATTAAATGTTGCTTAAGGAAAAACACAATTTTGTGTTTGAAGGGCCCTATTTACATACACGTATGGATCTAGAAAGTAAATCCTATAATATGGGCAGGGGTACAAATAACCACTGGACAACTAGCCTCAGGCTAGTGGATTAGCAGAAGGATTAGGTTTGATAGTCCAGGTCTAGTGTACAAAAATTATAAATACATCCTCGCAAATCAAACAAAACTTACAATAATTTTTTGCTGACAGAGCGAGGCAGTTCTTTGGCATGGTAGAGAAAATACTCATGATATAAACACTCCTTAGAATGAGTTTGTAAATTGTGGAATTAATTTTAAAGCTCCGTTTTGAGATTTTAAAATACACATTGTTGTTTAATGACCTTTCAAACAGTCTAAAAAATAATGAGTGATTAGAGCAATTCAGTTGTTACTGGTCCTGCTGGCTATCATCAAACTCAAGTTAATTTTCACCCCTGATAGGCCATGCAGGTATGTGATGAAAAGACATCTACATGTAACAGTAAGGCTTAGAAGAGAGGACAGAGTGGTGGGGGTGCATAACTATATTCATACAATCAAGAAACAATGGATCTAAACCAAAACATTTCTATTGTAAATAAATCAGACGTTTCATCACAATAGCTGCTCACATTTTTGAGAAAACAATGAAAAACCGTTGACAAGTTTTTTATTGTTTTTAAAAAAATTGCCGTTCATTGGATATTGACTTCTGAAAGCTTCAGCATTCCGCCTTTTTGTTTTGCGCTGCTTTAAAGCACTGGTTTCCAGCCATCGCCTTTTTCAGCATAACTACAGCAACATATTATTTCTAGGGACTTGGCTGGAAAACCCATATTAGCAATGTTACTTCCAAAGCCACTAGGCTAAATGAATTTATTGGTAGAGTAGTTAAAACTAGGGACCCTAAAATAAATTTCACTTTATCGCTCAGTTAGCAGACCCATACTTGAGTATGCAGCCCCTGTCTGGTGCCCTGTCCTTACTTCCCAGCAAGAAACGCTTGAGAAGGTACAGAGACGTTTCACCCGTTTTTGTTTAGGCCTGCCGAGAAGGGCTTTAATTAATTTCAATAGTGAAATTGTGTATTCTGACAGGTGTGTCAAGTTGGGTCTTCCCTTTTAAACAACAGAATTCATTTCCTTTCAATTGTGTTTGTTATTAAATGCTTATAAATTCGACATTCCTATTGATCATATACATGTTAATCGTAGACACACTGAAGTTTTTAAGTTTTCTCATCAAATGGCAAGGTCCAATGGTGCTCATCATTCTCTTTTTAATAGATTCCCAAGATTATGGGAGGTGCTACCAGCAGATGTTAAAGACACAGTTATTTATAGTTTATCTTTATTTATTAATTCACTTAGAAAAAATGTATTAGTCCCTGGCCTAGGAGATGCCCTAACTCAAACTATGTAGTATTAAGTTTTTATATTTTTATTTTAGTATTGTTTTTATATCTCAAAGTGTGCCTATAGCCATGTTGTTTATCGTTCTTTGTGTAATTCAATATTTGTTTACTTCCTTAGTGGTAGCATGACAGTAATTTAGTTTACTTTTTTGTAATCCTACAGGGGTGCTACTTTTGTTTCTGTTTCTGTTAATTTAATGTAAATTTGTGTTTATTTGTTTTTTCTACCTGTGAAATCAATAAATGAAAATGAAAAATGAAACATATCACAAATCCATTCCACATACTGGTTTCTAGCTGTGCCTGTCCTAACATCATCAGTATAACAACCTCACATTTCCCATAGGCCTACATTGGTCGGACGTCATGAAACAATTACACTAGTCCTGGAACGTTTGCAAAAGAAGAACGGAAACTATGCATTCCTTTCTCTACGCTTGAAATAAACTACTAGTATTTTGCTCATCCGATCAGGTTGGACGGTCATCCCTACTTCCAGGCATCAAGTCTAATAATCCAGATTTGTTACTGTAAAACTTTGATGGACTACAGTCAGTTTACTCGGCCTTAAGACAGACAAAACTGGGGAACTACTGAAATCTTTAACATTCCACAAATGTGTGTTAGTTAGGCAGTGCCATAACAAAACTACTTTTGCCCATCCATTCTTAGGCACCTTCTCAAAACTATTCCGGGATAACTTGCGCGAGATTTATGCGCAGTTGATTTTCAATGCTCAAAGTATCCCAAGCAGTCCAAATATATTGCGAATAGGTTTGCGGAGAAGTATTGAAGCTGGACCAGGCAATTTGTTTACATGAAGACTAAACCGCAGACATTGGAAGCCAGCGGGTGGTCCCTGCTGGGTGGATTTGTGGTTTGGTCACTCGCCCAGTGAGCAACAGTGAACACGTGCACTGATTTATCTATGTGCATCCGTACATGCAACTTTATTTCCCAGCAATCAGTAAGGATTTTATCCACAATGCCTTAAATTCTATGTGCATGCAATATTTTTCTGCTGATGAATTAACTACAGGCGAAATTTCCGAAATGAAAAACGCGCAACAACCACCCAGTTTGTTTTAGCTTCGCACGTGTTTATTTTTTTCTTCTCCCGAGTTTGGGTGTTGGAACATTGAGCAATTGAGCCACCCCCTACACACAATAGTACCGTGTTCTGTTCACACGTACGCTTTCATACAATCACTACGGCCGTATTCAAAGGAACTCTAGAAACGTTTATTACTAACTTCGTTTTATAATAAAAGTTTTTGAAAATTAACAAAATGAGCATTCATTTGTATATGTAGTGGTGAGATTTAGAATAATTTCGGCACACAATATGATTGCACTTTCAACCACGGTGAGCTACTCATTTTCAATAATCAAAATCAAGCTTGATCATACCATGGAGATCATACCACAGACAAAGTAACGTTACACTCGGCGAAATTCACTTTGAAAAGCACCCGAAAATTGCCTCTGTTTTAGCGATCTATATAACAATGTAAACAAAAAAGAAAATAGACGGAGGACTAACTTTCATGAATGACTACAATTTGGCAAAAATAATGAAGAAAATTGGCCTAGAAGAAAAAAACGTGAATTTTTTTACCACCTGTGGTAATTTCTGGACACTAAAGATTATTATTTCTGGTAAAATTTGGACATTCATATTATGAACCAAACGACAGTAAAGCCTTAAAAGACAGTACCTTTACCTATGCACACTACATACAGTAATTTTAAGCATTGTAAATTTGATATACAAAATTCACAGATTGCTTTACAAAATGATTTTTGCATCGCAGTTTTGCTATGCAAAACCAAATCGTTCCTAGCCCTTAGTTGAAAACGAGGTTTAAATACAATTACAGTTAAATCTCACTGACTGTAACCATTGTGCTGTTACTATATTGCCGAACATTTCATTCTTAAAATCTTCATGGTATTGAAGAATTTCGGATCTGAATAACTTTTTATTTAAAAGTAAACCTATGTGTTCTGTTGCTAAAGATCGGGCTCTTTCATTGACATCAAGTAAGCCTAGATTGTCCTTGATCAATTCTCTCACAAAATAAATCACGCATGTCACATTTCGTAAACATTGCCTGGATTCTCCAAACCGCAGACCGCTGGGTGAAGAGTCTGTAAACATATCGAGGATAAATGTGTGCTTTGTATCTATAGAGGAAAAATCTATCTCGCAAAAGAATCTGACCTCAACGTTTTCGCAATTATATACCCTTTGCGGAAAAACTTTTCTGCAACTTGTCCTGGAATAGTTTTGAGAAGGTGCCTTATTGGGCAGTTATCTATGTTTCCAACCATCAGTGTTATTATCAAGATTCATTTTAAAAAGACAATCTGATTGGACAAAAATTTAATCACATTAAATTGTATTAATGGATGGTATAGATTGGCTTATCAAAATCAGAACAGTGCGTATGTGCCAGCTGTTTTATCACGCGCTGATGCGGATGTGAACCAATCAGAGTGACCAAGTACTCATGTAAAGGTGTTTGATGTAGTCCCCAAAACATGAAGTTGCCCATTTCTGACTTTCTTCAACATTTTGTGCATCTTGATCGTCTTTATGCGGGAGGTTAACGACCGCTTTGGGCATGGTCAACAGATCTGACCCGATTCGGTCTGGTCTCATCAGACTGAGACATTCTTCTGCAAGATTTGCCAACATTTCGATGGTCTACCTCTACCTTCTCTTTGTTAATCTATATGATTTTAATGTTATTTTAGGGCTGGAAGATGCACTTATTTTGAGCATAACATGTTTAAAAAATAGATATGAATTCCACAAAAACTAAAATGTGAAATATTCAAATACTCACAATTCAACACCTCTTCAAAGAGGAATAGATGACCTTTCACAACGGAACAAAAAAAAGAAAGTTGCTATAGTTGTAAAATACAAAGGGAAACCGGTTAATGGACGAGACAAACAATGAGGAAAAAGCTTTTTTGGTCACATTTGTATAAACAGAGAGGCTTTTTGTTGTTATACCTAGCATTTAATGTACATTGTGTGTATTGTGTTTCAGGCCTGCAGAACCAATAACATTTATTTCTATAGAAAACTTACAAAAGTGGGAGAGAGCAAATTCAAGTTGATCAAAGGTTTCACGCTATGAATCCATGCAGGAACTGTAACAGTAATCTACAATACAGCAGTTATCGGCAGTCGGGCACATATTTACTCGAATTAAAGCATACAAAGTGAGAGCACAATGCTGGAATCGGATCAGGATAAATGTTTCCCAGCTAAAGAAGCTGGGTTTTAACTTATAAATCTACAATAGGGGCGCAGCAGGGTGTAGCCACAGGGGGCCTGGGGAGACACGTGCCCCAGAGTGCCCCCCACGAAAAAAATCCTCATAGCGCCCCAAAAACAGAAAAAAGAAAAGAAAGGAAAAAACCCATACCCCCTGGTCCCCCCCACTGAAAAGCAATGCCCCCCTGTGCGCCCCCCACGCACTGAAAAAGTCACTGGCTACGCCGCTGATAGGGAAGCCGTGATTCTTGCTGGTCGGCACTGGGGTCTGGTTCAGAGCAGTACAAAAATGCGATGATGATCAGCATGCAATTTTGCTATAAACCATGCGGTGTGTTTACTAATGTATACATTTTGGTTTGAGGATCGTTTACATGGTAATGCGTGATGCCGCATAGTAATGTTCACTCCAGATTCTAGCCCTTGTAATTTGCAGTATATTATTCAGAAAAATAAGTCAGGAGAATGTAAACTTTACTGAAGGCAATTGAAGAGAGTGAAGCTCGCAAAACTTCAAACTACATAATAGTGGCAGTAAAGCAATAAGGTTGACTTCCAGGCACTTCTTCAAATTACCAAAACCTCAGAGGTTTCACAGGTTAGTAGACAAACACATAGGTAACCAAACTAGCGAGGAGATTCTCCAACCAAAGTGTTATTGATATAGGAACTCACTCCCCACATGAATCAGCGTCCATGCAGCTAGAATCAAACCAATTTAAAGGGAAGATACAACATTGGTAATTTTCTGAACACAAAATGACTGACAACATTTAATATCCAAAAGCTGCAAAGTGATGAGAAGTTGGTAAAATTACCAATATCATACTGATATTTGATTTAATTTTGCCCTACAATCGACTTGTTATTATCTCAAAAATTTGAATATGACTTCTGTATGAATAAAAGTGATAGTGACATCTTATCTTTAAAAAAAAATTTTTTTGATGAGCGTCATCACAGTTCAGAGCGCCTTCTAAAAGGCATTTATAAAAAGGATTATTTTCCAATCTCAGATATTGAACCAAAGCAGGTACTAACGTTATTTTCTTCATGATCATGGGGAAGCTTTTATTGTGTCATATGACTTTCAAATCACCTGATCTGACCTTTACTTCCGGTCCAAACAGGAAGTTCCAAATTCAACACATTCTAATGCAAAATTTATATACTTTTTGAATATGAAATTGATATTTTATAATATTAGATGATACACCTTTGCAAAATATGATACATATTGGATATCATCAATGATAATTTGATTGTGAACCGGAAGTTTACATATGAACACCGTGTAAGTTTGAAATCCAACAAACACTTGAGCTCTAGTTTAATTTGTTTTCGATCGCTCTACATCACAATACGCCTCCACATTTTTTCGTACGTATCTCAAACCAAATTACTCGCTCTGTTTTCACTCATCTGTTTATTTATCATTGATATTGTTACCTCACATAACTCTGAAATGTTAAGGACAGTTGCCTTTTATGGAATTAGAGTTATGATATCATTTGTTTTCACAATTGTTTTTTTTGTATGCAATTTGTTTGTGGCATTTTTTGAGGAACAAATCCGAATAGTGCATGACTAATGATAAAAATGTGTGAACTCTCATGGAACATGATGGTTTTCGTGTGAAAGCTACAATGCAATAATGGGATGATTAGATAAACAATCTGCAACCGTTAAAAATTATTTGTCTCAAAGGAATGTATGCTTTTGGTCTTATGAAAAGGGCTTAAGGATATGTAAAGGGAGGTAATTTCTTATGCTGTAAAGTTCATTTCTAATAAAGACATGCAACTTTGTAATTGCAAAAAATTAGGAAATGGCCGAGCACACAAAACTTTGTGGTACAGTGTTTTTTTTCCAGTTTTCTATAGCACTATTATTAAAGAAAAAAAGAGGAAATCAGCTGAAAAGGGTGATTCCCCCTGCTTATTTTAAGTTAATTTCTGCATACCTGTTTTTGTTTATTTAAGTTTTTCCTAGCTTGAATCCCTAGCTTAAACATTTCAGCCCACATAGTTTATACCATAGCAGGCCGAGTTTCTCAGCAACATACATATATATGCACAGCTGCCTTAAAAAGAATCAGATTGGAATGAATTCCAAACAATCTGGAAATGATCTTTAAACGCTTTATATATATCTGGATGCAAAATACATACAAGGATTCCCTAATAATGAACCTACCTGTGTAGCCATTATTCCTCAACTGACACACATCGAAGTTCCAACGGTATGTCATCTTTTCCCAACCCCACCAAGGTGAGAAATCGTCCGATCATTTTTCCTCTCCACTGTTTTAGTGTATGCTTTCAATGTTGGATGGGTGACTGCTTTGATCCGGAACAGTATTCAGGGTATATAGTGTGGGCCAATTGTTTGGGCCTTTTTTTTTTTTTTTTTTTTTGGGGGAAAAGAGAAAAGAAATCTATCATGAAATTTTAAATTTTAAAACTTTTGATGTAAAATTGGCAAATTGATGGAGGCTGTGATTCAATATTGCATTGCCCTCCACTCCTGTTGATTGATCATTCAAATGGTTTTGAATGATAAATGTACTATGCCAGCATGTGTAAATAAACAAATACAAAAAATGTACCAATGGTCCATTACATGTAATTTATTTGCATATTTTTTGCATTATTTAACTCCCTCAACCTCTCAGCTATATAAGCGGGTGTCTGTTTGAGAGAATGTTTAGCATTAGAAGAAAACATTGAATTCAATTCAATGAGAGTTTGTTAGAAATTTAAGCCCAACTGCAGAAAAGACTGATAAGAAACTGGGTAATATAGTCCACGATGTTGTATTCTGGCATTTGAGGTTTCATATGTTTATTTTGTGATTTCCACTCATAAGTAAATATATTTTCACAACAAGCAAGAACATTTTGTATGGGTGATTTATCTAGAAACCCATATATGGACTTATATTGATGACCCTATGTATTGTGTATGTGCCATGGCAAATCATGCATAGAATGTATGAAATCTATGGCAGCCAGTGCAGTAAAGATTTGAAAGAGGAAACAAACTGGGACCATAGAATAAAACAGTCTATTATATAACTAAGGACAAAGATCAGGACAAAAGATAAAGTACATCAAAGATAAAGGATGGCTGATTTTGAACTTTAGTTGAAATGTTTTTGAAAGGTTTGGAGTTTGAGGCAAGTGTGATAAATTTCTTTTTTATTTTTTGGATATAGAGTTTAAATCAAGCAATCAGTGCTGTATTTTTCTCATGACTCTATGTAAACATTTCAAAAGGTTATTATATAAATGCAAAGACCTAGTTTCTGTTTTGGTCTTGTTTCTTTTTCTATAGATTTGTTTTGTATTTTCTCATACTTCTATTTATTTCATTGATTGTCACTGGATTTTAATATTTTAGTTTTGGAATTCATTGTAGGTCCTATAAAGGACCAGATGCCTGTAGTCATTTATGTGAATTTAGGATATTTATTACCTTTTCTCATCTCCTCATCACATAGCTCCAGGAAATTTCATGCTGCATCTGTAAGAATAACCAAAATTGTAAAGACATTTTTAAAGACATGCACTTCATGGGACAGATTTTTTTATTTAGTGATATCTCGAGGAATACCTATATCTAGGGTAGCTTGTGCAATCATGTAGCATGTGATAAAACACCCTGAATAGGGAAGGGGGCATGTTAGGGGAGGGTGGCCCAGTGGGTAGCTTTGAATGTCAATTAAAAGGCAATTTAGCCATCATCCACGATCAACGGGGCATGGAATCCGAGTGCTAGTTTTTACATTAACTTTCGGTGACTGAACATATTACCTGACATGATAAGGTCAAAGCATTTGATACACGGCACTAAAGCGATCCAGTAATTTTCAGACACTATGTCTCATCTTAAACTAGGACAGCGATTCCATGCCCTGTTGAATGCCTTCCGTTCTGATCGTGATGATACTGTCACTATCATGAGCATAATGTACACATTAGTAAGTGATACTTACATGTATATAGAGCATTGCACATAAATAATGTCCCAGTGTAAATTATTTTCCTGGTCACTGGGCCAATATCATTCCTATAATCTTTCTCAGCAGCCCTGGGGGGTACACTGTTGAAGTAATTACTAGATTTATTATCTAATTGATAAAACCTCACTCTGATGTAAATTTAATACTATGGCCACATACTCTGATTGTGGTTAATGATGTCAATTGTCAAAGGTTCCAGTTGATTAATGTAGCACCTTTGTATATAAGTGCAATATGTATTTAAATAAAGTAAATTCCAAAATTCTCTGTGTGTATTCTCTCTGTAATGATACAGTATTGCCTTCACACAACAGATGGCCTTGAATCTTTTGCATTCAAGATGACACTGTAGTGCATTCTGTACGTTTTTAGGGAAACTCTTTAAGAAAACCTTGGAAATCAGTAGTACATGTACGTGTAGATCTATGGAAGAGTTTGCCTGCCAGTGACGAGGTGGATACATACGTGTAACATCCTGATCCAGTCCCCACCTACCACTCCCAACCTAGCAATTCTGAAAACTTTGGTGAAACACATGACCCAAAATACAATGTCAGTTAGTCATGGGAAAAGGATTGAGCCCTACTAGCTAATCTGAAATGTTTGAATTGATAGGCTGGATTGAGTGTTTACTGTATGGCTCATTTGAATGTTCCATATATCACCGGCTGTGGACAAACTATACAGTGCTGCTGCTAACTACATGTATGGTAGTCATCTTAGAAATGTCATGGTGGCCATTCTCAGGGGAAAAAAGGGTAAGTGAAAGTGAAAGAAAAGTGTCTCCTCCTTATCATTAAGTAAAATGTTAGGACCAAAAGAAACATGTAATTTTGTTTACTTTGGCGCCATGATTCATATTTTTTCAGTGGTGTTTCTGAAGTTTCAGACATACCTTGGTTTGTCATGTTAATGTACAATGAAAGTTGAGCTCAAGAGAGGTCACCAAAATGTCCACAATCTCTATGGGACCTCCTGGCAGGGACCTCCATTGATTTGAAGAATAATGTACATTTTAACAGAGAGGCAACCCCACATACTAAATGTAAGCAAAGCTTCAGGCCGATTAGTTATATTGTTACCGAACCATCTGTGGACTTCAAGGTATGTGGGGCATAACTAGATTTGGCAGGAATGAATCAACAAACACACATGTTTCTATATTTGGTTGTTACATGTAGTTCCGATTGGATAGCATCAATCACACAAAGTCTGGAAAACAGATTTAGGGTTATAATAGTTTTTTAAACTTAAAGCATTTCCCTAATTTGCCCCCAATATTTCTGAAATCTTCTAATATTTTCCCTTAACTTAATTTTTTAATTAATATACAAATGGTTCATACAATAAAATGCCATACTTTCAGGCAATTATGTGTAACTTTTCCATATTTATCTTTTGTTTATAAATCACTTAACCAGTCAAGGTCCCTGTAGCCGAAGTCACTGACCAGCCCATATTCCTTTATCCAATCATTCTTAAGATCTACCATTGTGCACTTTTTGTGTTAGAAAGACATACATTGTAGGTTGCTATGTATGGTTTGCTATTGGATGGAGTTTTTGGAGGTGGGGCTCTCAGAGTACACAGCTTTTCATTAATGGCCAATGACATGAACATATTGAAGATGGATGAACAGAAAAAAATGTAGGGAACAATAATGGAACATTGCTACATGTATTTCTTTTGAAGAAAGTACAACAAATGCTTTTAACAAAAATGATACATTTCTCAAAAAAAAAAAATCTTTTGCCAACAGGAAAATATGTGATACATGCATAGTGGGGGACCAAATTTCCCCATATACAAAGTATGGTGGCTAAGGTGAGGCCCTCACAAATTGGGAAAACGTTCATACCCCCTGTATAAAGTAGAAAAAAGTTGTTTGAAACACAGCATGGCAGAATCCAAGCTATCCGCTAGTTTGGCTACGCAATTGAACATTGTTTCATCTCCCCAAAAAAAAAAAATTAAAAATGCTGATGTGCTGGTCTGAGGGTGACACACGTGGGACAGACGTAGAGACCACACAATAAACTTAGTTTCAATGCTGAGATCTTTCACAAACAACCTGTGAAGTTTCAGCTTATGTTGTAATAATCCTTTCACAAGAAAATAGTGAAAAATGCATTCACATTTGTTATATATATAATTCATTCTACATGACTTCAAGGGACAGATTAACACCATCATCAGCTTTCTTTACACTTAGTGTGTAGTAGGTTTGACATTGAAACTTGGGCATTTGGTTGGTTTTAATTACCACTAATCTTACCTTATACCCAGTAATTTATGAAAGGAAGACCATGTATGTGTACAACATTGATAAAGATTGGACAAATCTGCTAATTATCAAGTATGCTTTTAATTTCTTTGAATCAAGATATAATACATGTAGGTATTTAACAACCAGCCTGTTCAACTTTCAGCTCAATGCGAGAAGTCACGAGAAAAAAAGTGTGTGTGTGTGGAAAAGCATTCACAATACATCTGTAAACAGTTTAGCAGTTGAAGAGCAAAAAGTTTGCAACTTTGCAAATTTATGTGAATATTGTTGTTTTCTTTGAGCGAGCTTCAGATCTGAATGACCAAATTCTAATTGACCAAAGTTAGCTTCCGGGATAAAATTTTGGCAATCAGGTAATTACCAGTGGTGTATATTTCCCTTTAAAAATAAGTGAAATCACTACATTTGTACCTTCCTAAAAGCAAATTGTCAACGCTCAAATACAAAAATAAAAATATAAAACCAGCCTGGGCTTTGTATCTTTAATGCTAACTGGTAGGCTTTAGATAAAATAATTGTTTAAAAAAAGTTTACATTTAGACATAGTCACGTATTACTCGGGTTTTTGCTATTTTACTGGCAATTTCCAAAATCTATTCATTTGAACATTGATCACTGCCTGATCATAGAAAGAAAAATCTTTTACAAAGGAAAAACAAATGTGTAATGAGATGTTTCACAAATTTGTTGTTTGAAACATGCTTCAACTTCCTTCCTCCATGCTTTTAACAGTAACAACGATGTGGTCAAACAATGATGGGGACGCACAATAAAATAATTTTCAGAAGATGTTTAATATAAAGCCATGCATTTCATAATTATTTTGAATAATATGTAATTTTAAATCATTTGTCTAATTGTCTTTTTTTTCCTGAAGTAGAATGGCAATGTTCAATGAAAATTAAATTTGCCAGACAAATTGTACTGGAAAACACGTATGCTAAACATCTTTAAATTAGTAAAATAAAAACATGTTTGCAGTAATTAATACATTTGTCATTGATAACTTGGATTATAAACTATTATCATCCATTATAACTTTATACTTTGCAAAAAATTTTTAGTAGAATTGAAAATATTTTAATATAAATTTGCACTACCTGTACAGTTAATTTATGTACTGTACAAAAGTTAACTTTGAAAGCAGATGACAAAATAAAACATGTTGAAGTTATGCCAAATTCTTCCAGCAGTTATAATGTGTTGACTTACCCCTCTTAAGTGTTGGGGAAAGATTTTACCTAAAATTTTTACTATCACGTACGTACCTGCACACTGTGTATACACAAATGATAATATGTACAGAGCTGAAGTAGACAACAATAATTGCTTAGTTTTAGTGTGCACAATTACAATGCCACAATTTTCACGAAAATATAGACTCCATGAAGTAAAAAACAGTAATGTGTCCTCTACCAATTTTTTGAATTTTAACTAGCCCCATTCGAGGGCCAATGCACTGGACTCCCTCCGCATCCATGGCCCCGGGCACCACATCAATAACCACAAAAATAATGTAGCGATTTTTCCAACTTTTGATCTGCTAATTATTAATGTATGATCTAAAACGGGAAAATTTCAATTTTACTATTTTATTAATTTTGTTTTTCAAAAAATTTCATGAAAGTGAGATATCACATAACAATGGATTTTATGCCAAAGTGTCTGCTTGGGCATGGTTACCTGTTTACTAAGTTTTAGGTTGTAATAAGTAGCAGATCAAAGATTGAACGAAGGAAAATAAAATCATTCCATTTTGTACATGTACAAAAATGGAGCGATTTTTCTTTTCTATGTGGGCTAGGGCCAACCATGGAGGCATTCCATGGGCCAACGATACGAGGGAGGTCCATTGCATTGGCCACGAGAATGCGGGCTAATTTTGAATGAGACTACTTTTTTTTTCGGTAGAAAAAGTGCACTTATGATAAAGTAAAATCTTTCCGTAAAATCTCTCCACAGTTGTTTGCTGATGAGCGCAGTCTTGGACTGCGAGGGTAATACAAGCGAATGGCAGGTCGGTGTGATGAGGGAGAGTCTGCATAAGTTTAACTTAACTATTAAACTTTTAAAGTCAACCTACCAACCGGTAGACTCAACAGAAATAGCACGGCTGTTTTTGAGCAGCAACACAAGGCAGGAACAAGATTTCATCCTCCATTATTAAACAACAAAAAATATTAGGTCTTCACTTGAAATGTTTTTATTTCCAAGGCAAAAGGATTGAATAGATGGTCAAGAATTTAACTAGTATCGTTGACTTGACAACAGATGAATCAACTGAAACCACCACCAAAACAGAGTGCGAGATCGAAGATCAGACGATTTCAATCACTTTAGGCACG
>CM055818.1:31180938-31237509 GCA_029582265.1 Zoroaster sp. YZ-2022 | reverse complement strand
GGTTGAAAAAGTTTCCCCTGGGTGGGGAAAATGTTTTCTGGCTATTGTGAGGCAGAATTTAAAGAAAATAATAGGAGTTAGCTCCATGAGTGAAAAAAATTACTTCTCAAGGGATCTTACCGTAGAAGTCCCAATGCTCTGTCAGAGAAAGAATACAGACAAAGAAAAAAAATTATTGATTCTGCACTTTTGAAATCTCTGTGAGTGATTTCGTTGTCATGGAATGCTTGTGGCCAGCCAGCATCTGATAGAAAAGAACCTTTCCGGTTCAGTTCATCAAACTTATGCGTTTGGAGAAAGCCCTGTCAAACAGCTCACCACCCTCCACTCTGAAATAGGATGATGATTAAATTGTGAGAAAACCCTACTTCTAGAAAATAGGTATTTTATGTATGTCTTATATGTGAGAAAAAAAGTGTGTTTCAGCAAATGACTTTACGCCTGCCTTACTGCATTGAGGTAAGGTGTAGGATTGGTAATGTAATCAAGTACAAAACTGTTGAGTTATAAATGTAAGACTTAATTGGTGTATGAAGCTGATGATCGCATTAATCAATAAGCACCTTTTCGTTGAGGCAGATTCAGCCAACATTGAAAGTAATGATCTACCTTCCCCTTTTAAGGAGTTAATATCATCACGATCCAGAGAAACTTCCAATAGGAGCATGGAGATCAGTGTTTTAGTTTTAAGGATGAACTCAGTCAATTTGATCCGTTATCTGGGTGACAGCTCATGAGTGTTATTTTCCAGTCACTGGGTTCATCTAAAACTAGAGATATCCGATTCCATGCCTTTAAAGTTGCTATGGATGATATTAATTAACACTTAACAAGTACATTATGTGGGAAAATATTGTTTTAAAATAACTTACAATTCTAGAATAATGTACAGTTTATCGTCAGTATGGCAGAGCGTCCCTCAATGCCTATTATGCCAAGGCTGAAAACTAAGTGGACAATGACATTTGTAACAAATGTGGCAAGGTGTGACTTAGCCATGATAAATTGAAAACTTTCATTAAAGAGGCTGACCCAAATGTTCTTTGGCCTTGGACAGTATACATGTACTGGTAAAACTAAAATAATAATTATTATTATTTACCGTTATTCTGGTTTCAGGGAAGTGTAAATGACATCCATCAGAAGATGGCAATTATTCAAAAATGCAGACACAGGAAGTTCACATGTGTGTGCACATTTGTATCATTCATAATAACAACATCGACCCAATTGGGAGGTACCTATGGCCTTTCTCTCTGAAAGGAGAAAAAATACCATTAATAGTTAAGTGTCGGTGTTCCACAGGCAAGCAAACATAACCATGAGCAGAATAGGATAGCTAGGATTAGAAGTCCACCATCAGAACTTGAATCCGATTTTGCCCCGGTAGAAGCCATGTTTAATCTTGACCAAGGTGACGTGACCGACAGTTCTAAGTATTTTAAAAAGATGGCAGAGGGGCATAGGAGTCAAATCTGGATCGGGTCTTTTGACCCCCTGGTCCTAGTTATCAATAAAGATGACAGCATAAACCTCACATGTAGTCTAAAGACTTTAAGATGTTGACCTCCTCCACATATTGACAGACTTCTCCATGTTTCTGAAATATTCAAAATGTTCAATCTGCATTACATTTTGGTTTTGGGCAAAAGAATTTGTCTTTCTTTATTTTCTTTCAATAAATTTTCTCCAACAAGAATAGGGCATACTCCCTTCTTTTCTTAGTGCTTTTACATGCATTCATATTCAACGGTATAACTACGATACCAGTGAAGCGTTTTCACTGCTTTAAAGATTTATTTTACAAAATACTCACATTGAATATATCGTTCTGCAAGGAAAAGGGTATAAACCTAGAAAAGGGATAATAGTTGAAAGTAAGTGTTTGAGAAAATTGGATACATTTCAATTTGTATTTAAATGCGGCTATTTAACCTCCTATGACTGCAAGGATCAAAAATCAAAATATCAAAATGTTGATATACTAGCCAAAAGGTATATCTTCTGCTTAAAAGTCAAAACACTCTCAAACCTTAAATTGTAGTAAGTACATTTACACAGGTTAAAATAATTGCGACCATTTTGACTGGTAAAAAGCATTGTCTTATATTGTTCAGGGTGGTCAAAATGACGAAGTAAAACCAATTAAAAATGCCTATGTGTGCACATTTGGGTCAACAGTCAAAGCGCGGTAGCTGACTGGTTTTACCACCACAACTAATAGTGTCACTAAAGGGCTTGGCTCATCGTGGGAGGGGTTTAATCATTCAAGTGACAAAACTGGTGGAATGTCACTGGATCACGTTTCCCAGACATTCTGGACATATAAAATGGTACTGCCATATTCCCTCGAATTATTTTTACTGACAGAGACTCACTGATATGCACAAGAGCAAATAATCATTGTCTTGCCCAACTCAGGAAGCGAACAAAGATGGTCACAGTGGAGAAAAATCACAGTCAATAAAGAGATCGTGCCAACTTTTAATTGAATTAACTCACGCTCAGCACTGGTTCACCAATAGAGAATGTCTTCTTCTAGGTAGTTTTTGGCGAGCAAATTTTCTGCTTTCCTTCCTAAAGCTAACGAACCATGCCCTTGCGGCTCCCACTGTAAATGGAATACACATTTAGATTGTCAAATAAAATAAAATCCACAAGGAAGAAATTTACATCCATTTCAATTTAATAAGTAGTACTCTCTTTCCTAAATTTCACATTAATGAATACACAAAATCCTTAATTGCATTTAAAACTATTTTCTCATTGCATCACGCAACTGCGCTCATTTGAAACTTTTTACTAGAATGGTTTGTTTAATATGTATATCTTGATTCAAAGAGATGTAAGTCCACTCGTAGAGCAGGCATAACATTGGGTAAATGTCGTGACATAACTGCTTTTTGAAGCATGCTTACCCTCTTTACAATCAAGATATACATTAAAACCATCCTGTGAAATTTTCGAAAATAACAAAAAATAATGCATTCATGTGTTTTATTCTCATTTTAATGTAGAAATTAGTAAAAGTTCTGGAAAGTCTAGAACACTCAAAAATAATATAGATTATGATTAATAACATCATCCCTTTACGCAACACTAAATAGGTTTACGTGACGATTAGAGTATACTAATAAAACGCGTAGAGAACAACCCAAGAAGAGCCTATGGTTCCTTCCTGAACCTCCTGTCTGTGCTTAGCGATAGTCTGAGAAGCGAGGTTACCAATATTGGTTCTCCTTGAACCAAAATCTCCCAATAGCATTGATTAAGATACAAGTTTCTTGGCGATGAAAGTTCTTTTCAGAACCATGTGCCTCACTAAGCTAGATTTGAGATAAACACATGGTGTTACGCCATCGAAATGATATCAATACTCTACCATGCTAAGCCTTAAAATCTTATAAATAAGTTTTGCATTAATATTTGACCTTTTAGTGTTTTCTGAATTCAAGGGGCGGATGAAGGGTCTCAAAACAAGAGACCTTTTTACAAAATTACTCATCCTATAGTTTCCTTAACATACACATACCTTCCTAATACTTTGGATGGATGAGGATGTTTTTCTCTCTAATGACACCAGGTAGGATCCTCCTGTTCTGTGTCATTACTGTCCATAAAACATAAGCTGCAATAAATAATCAAAACTTGTGAAATATCTTTCAGCAGATTAGCCCTTCTATGACATGCACCATACCAAAGGGTCCAAAATCCCAGTCAGAAATGTTGATATACTTGATAAAGGTATATCTGGTGCATTAACACTGTCCAAACCTTACATTGCAGTAATGTATTTACAGGTCAAAATGAGGTCAAAGTATTGTCTGGGTGGTCAAGGCATGACAGTAAAACCAGTCAAAAATGCCCCTGTGTGCACATTTGGGTTCAACGATCAAAACAGGCAGTTGACTACTTGCTACTGAAGTTCAGCTTTGAAGTAGGAAGGTTTGAGGTTTTGAAGGACGACCATATAAATGTGATCAGAGCAGATCTTTCAACAGGGCATGGAATCAGTGTGTCCAAGTTTTAGATGAACACAGTGACTAGAAAATTACTGGCTCATTTGCTGTGCGGCTCAGCAGCTTCAGTAATATGTAACCTTATCAAAATAAGGGATCAGTGATTTGAAAATAATATTACACATGGATGAGGTCAAATTCAAATTGCAGGTCAAAGATGTGATGATTTTCAGTCATTGGGTTAATCAACTAACACTCGATTCAACCCCTGTTCAACTGCTGTGTCCGCTTTAACTGGAATTTGGGGTTACAAATTTTTGGGGAAAATAATTTGATTTGATAATATGAAGAATGAAAGGATATCAAAAAAGAAATAAGGTTCATCTGAAAATTCTCTTTTGATGTTAACCCATATCCGCATGGTCGTCGATAACCCGTAGATATATAAACTTCTAAGCATGACCTACATGATTTTCCATACTTGTTTTTTGTCCAATTCAATTCCCGGTACTACTCGTTTTTCCCGATTGACTGTATTTTCTTGATTATAGATATGAAATTAGACAAGTCTGACATCATAATAAAGTGCATATTCTCCTCTTTCCCATCAGTATATAATGTGTTTGTGTCTGATTGTAATATATCTCTAATGGAATCTTTCTGATTGTTGTGCAAAAACAATGTATCTCTGTCACGGGAGCTTGAAGCACATATTAGTCTTTGGATTAATGTTTATCATGGTTGAGGCGGATATGGGTTAAAAGCCATTAAACTCTATTAATAACCTCCAAAAAACATAAATGATCAGTTTATAAAACTTACTAGGTGTAAAGTTGATGATGGTACAAACATTCTTTTTAATATTTCATGTCAAGCCTTGATCGTTTTGCCTTTGATACTGTATGTGTTATAGAGGGAATAGCAGAGATTTTTAAGATTCATCATACCTTTATTTTTTGGAATAGACCGAATTATGCTGGGTCATTTGTTTGTCATCACAGACCTGTTTCCCTTTCCAATTTTTTCACCCGTTTAGGGAAGGTTCCATTACGAGCTCTACAGGCTAAAGTCTTCTATGAAAAGCAAGAAGCGAACACTGTTGTTCTTTTTTTCCTGTGAAAAGAAAACATTTTAAAAATTATATTACAAAAGTAACCCAAAAACTACTGTATTTTTATTACAGGAATTAGGACAAAGTAAATAATAACAATAAAATCTCTTTATTCACATTGGAGAATGGAGTGCTTTGCCAATGGTGTCCTTTTAACCAGCCAATAATATTCACTTATGGCGGAATCTTAATAGGAAGACAGGAATTAGGGGTGGATTAACCCTAACACCTAGGTATTCTGGATAGATAACCCTTCCTGAATCCTCCAAAAATCCATCAGTACACTTTGGAAACATGCCCTTATCTTCAAAACACACCATGCATTTCGTTGATCTTTCATATTCAGCACTTATGGCCTGTACTTCTTGCCAGGTAATTTTGCCTCATTTGAAGGGTGAAAGCCGATTTTGCTCACAACGCTGGGAATTTTTTTCCAAAAAGTGCCACCTGGAGGATTTTTGATGGATTTGGGGTAAATTAGGGTTTAATGGTAAATATCTATGTATTAATGAGCTTGCATCTCTTTATTGAAAACCTTGTAAATCCTGAAGTGTCTTTTGCTGAGGCTTGGAAGCATGGGTTAGTGCCCATCTGTGTTGTTGTGTAAGTGATGTCACAGGTCCCGCCCAAACACATACTCATCCCTTGCTCGTTCTTTGTCTCCTTCAGGTCTACAAGAAAACAGTCAGTATTAAGCAAAATTAAATAACTAATCTTCTACAAAGCAGAAGGGGGTGGATTCTTGATAGCCCGAAGATCTAACTTCACGCTTTGAGCTAGAGGCAGCATGAATTACACCAGATCCTGGCGTGCATCCGCCATGTTTTTCCCGATGCTCAACTTTGACCTTGGTTGGTAGCTAACACGCGAGCCCTCGGCGTGACATCGAATCTTCAGCACAGCGTTAACGTATCCAATGAAATCCTTTGGAGTGGTGCGCACTGGAGCCTGTCTATATCCTTGATAGGATATAGAACAGGGGACCAATCTAAATTCATGGCAGCTTAAAACAGTTGACTGTTCATTTTCAAGTTCAACAATTCAACAAACCATCCGCGCCCCCATTTCAAATGAGTGGTCCCTACTCCACAAGGATTAATTTAATAAGGTATATTCAGGTGCATACCCAGAATATGCCTGTCAGCCATAATTAGTGCCACCCATCCCTCCTCCCACCATCCCAACACACACATACAGCAATATTGTGCACATTTTCTTTTTCCGCCTTTCTTATTCTTTGTATATTTTTCTAATGATTTATTTAATTAAGTTTGTTTATAGATTTATCATTGCTTATTAATTATTTTATATTCATTCACTTCGTTTTAATTAATTTAATATGCTTTTATACATGAAATTTGCATGATATAAATTTAATATTATTGTAATAATGATTGATTTCTTTATTTTAAATTTTTTGGTGGGGGCTGGGCGGGGCGGGGCGAGGTGGGGTGGGGCGGGGCAGGGGCAGGGCCAGCTGCGTAACTAGGATTGGTTCAGTATGGGGGCAAAGATGGGAGGACACTAGGATTTTCAAGGGGAGCACTTGAGGCATCCATTTTTTACAGGCCCTTATGTTTTTGTTAGGGATCCACAGGCCTCAAACTTCAAAGAGCACAGGCTTTGGGATTGGGGGTACATGCCCTCCTGTGGCCCCATAGTAAAGCCCAGGATGCAGGGATTCCCCACCCCCTGAATCCACCGCTAGTATTTCACAAGAAAACAATCTTCAATGTTAAATCAATGTTATTCCTATAGTGCGTTTTGAAAAAAAAAGGGTTATATTTTTTAATGTTTTTAATCTAAACCACAATCATATTTTGATACCAATAATCATAATAATGTCAATAACACCTTTATAATATCACCTTTATATTTAATAATCTTATTTATTTCTGTATGCTCAATATATTTTTTATGTCATTCATTAGTCATTACATGTACAGGAGTGAGTCAAAAATGAAGAGTCACATTTGTTTATGTCCATAAAAAAAAACTCACAAATATTTGGATTCAGAAATTACAAAAACACCCACCTACTGCTGCAAACGTTTTGCCCACAGGCAATAGACGGCCCCACACTATGTCGGGGTTTTCGTCCACCTCTTCGTGGTCATCAAAGAAGCCGTCCACAACATCTTGGGTCGGTATGGTCTCCATGCTTGACACGGTGCCAGCAGAGCTCAACGAACTCGATGTGTTGTGTGAATTGGTCTGACTCATGGCGGCCGTGCTCATGCCGCGTACCACGGCAAGGTCGGGCAAGTATGTCTGTTGATGATTCACTGGTCGACGGATGGTTGGCTATATTATTAGACGCGGCAAATTCAAGTATTTCTGGATGAGATGATCACACTTGAACTTGGTGGGGGAAAAATCAAAAATGCTAATTTGAATGAAATGTGTAATTACGACAATATGCTCAAGGGGAAAATATAAAAACGTTACATTTTTGGGGGGATCCATTCATTCATTAACCGAACCAGAATGACGTGTGATGTGGTGGTGGTCAAAGTTAATTTCCAACAAATATAACATTTCGATGTTCAACTGGTGTTGCACAATGAAACAAGACAAACGAAATGTGATCAAAATCAGCCGTTTAGGAATCATTAAATTTCCAGTTTGCACCATGCCGCCATTCATATAATTATCGTTCCAAATCAGAGGAGGGCGCCGGACTGGGTAACTTTACATGCGGGGTTAAGGTTTGGGGTGGTCTGCCCGGATAACCGCAGCGGTACAACTACAAGTCACAGACACACAGTTATCAGATTCAGAATAAACATGTCGACCTATGTTTATTTCCTATTTTCGGATAGAAATACGCGATGTCATGGACCATAAATAGCATATGCTGAATATTAATACATGAGAAGTCATAATTATTTGAAATATTAAGGATCATTCTTAATTTATCGACATAAAACTTACCTAGAATAGAAGAAACTTGATGAATGTTGTAACGAGCAAGTGGGGGCTGGTCGGTGTGTGCGCTGCATGCATGCCGGCCGCGCGATGCGGTACGGTGCGTGTGAGTACGATGTGGTGACGATTAAACGTGAACACGTGAAATCAGACATGTCATAGGAAACCTAGAAAAAGATGTCGCTCGACAGATTTGTTTATTAAATTTTAGTAAGTATTGTCGCGCACTTGGAAAATCGCTTTCTGCTTGTTTTTTGCTTGTTTATTAATGTATTTATTTATTGAAATGCTTATTTATTCATTTGTAATTTATTATATTACATTATATTATAATGTATTGTTATAGTCAAAGTATTCAACTTCATGTTGCTGACTGTTCACTTCTTATACATTCCTTTGATTATTTTATTTATTCGTTATTTAAATGTCTATTTAGTTACCATCTACTATTACTCATGTTTTTTTATTTTAAATAAACACATTTGTATTGCAATTTATATTCATTTCATTGGATGTTCTGTGCTTCTTCACAGCGGCGGGCCTGGGGGCACTGCCCCCACAAATTTCCAGTGCCCCCCCCCCCCAGGTGGGCCCCTAGGAAAAATCCCGACAGTGCCCAAAAAAAAATAATAAAATAAAAAAAGGGAAAAAACCCATACCCCTGTTTCCCCCACTGAAAAGCCATACCCCTGTTCTCCCCCACTGAAAAGGTCCTGGCTACGCAGCTGCTTCTTCCACCCCCATGAGGAACTTAGCTTCATCTTTATGAAGGTTCAGATGCATAATATTCCAAGAGTTTCGGTTAATGGCATCTTTTTGCTCTTTTCTTGTTAATTGGCTGATTACAGCATTTTTTTATATAATTATCGCAAGCAGAATATCTTAGGAAATTTTGTCGTAGTAACTGAATTTACTGACAGCGGTCATTGTCCTAGTGATCAGTTGACATTTAGTAACGGTGGATTTTATTTAGAAAGCCATTTACTCAGACATAACTCATTTATATTCAAGGGAAAATAAAACGTGCATTTCATAATTTCAAATATTTGTATTAATACATTAGTTTTTATCAAAACGAATTTGGGAAGAATTGTTAATATTTTAAAATGTTCCTCTCAAATTAACTCATTGGTGACATCTCACCCCTCTCTTTTCTCAATAGCTAAATGGAATATTCCATGGGACGAATGTAAGTAAACACACGTAAACAACCAGGCTGAAGTCAGCACCGAATTTGGTGCTAGCACGAAATTTGGTGCTGGCACCGAATTTAAATTACCGCCAAAGACCGTCAATATCCGTCATTGAGTGTACAGTACCATAGTAAAAATGCACAAAAAAAATTCAATTTTGCCATTTTACGATGGAACATTTCTCGTCAAAGTTGTGCGAATCGTCATTGTGCATTTTTACTATGGTACTGTACACTCAATGACGGATATTGACGGTCTTTGGCGGTAATTTAAATTCAGGTGCCAGACGATTCGCACAACTTTGACGAGAAATGTTCCATCGTAAAATGGCAAAATTGTAATTTTTTTCTTCATCACATCTCTACCTATAATCTATTAGCGCTACCAATTAATCAATCCACTAATGAGTCCAGCCTAACTAATTAAAATTGCATAAAATTATTCAATCGGGATATATATATATACAATGTACGAACGGCATGCCTATCTTTGACCGAAAGTGTTCCGTCGTAAAATGGCACAATTTTTTTTTTTTTTTCACAGATGTGTTCATTATATCTCTAGCTATAATCTATTAGCGACCCCAATTAATCGATCCACTAATAACCTCAGCCCAACTAATTAAAAATGCATACAATTATCCTATCGGGATCTCCTTATGTACAATATACGAACGGGATGACTACCTTTGACGAGAAGTGTTCCATCGTAAAATAGCAAAATAAAAATAAATTCTTCACAGATGTGTTTATTTCATGTTTTTTCCTGCTAAAATAAATTATGCAAATTTCTTTTGTTTTTCATTTGAATGCAAATCACCTTTTTCTGTTAGATTTAAGCGCATTTTTTTTTTGGTTTTTCCTGCTAAAATAATGTAGGCCCTATGCGAATTTATTTTGTTTTTTCACCCGAGAAAAAATGTATGCAAATCACGTATTTTTTCGTAGGATTGAAGCGTGAAATTTATTTGTTTTTCCTGCAAAAATTTTGTGCAAATTTCTTTTGTTTTTTTCATCCTAGAAAAAAGTGTATGCAATTTAGGTTTTTCGTAGGATTGGAGCAATTTATCTTGTATGCAAATCAATTTTTTTCTGTTACATTTAAGCGCAATTTTTGGGGTTTTTTTCCTGCAATAATGTATACAAATTTCTTTTGTTTTTTCATCCTAGAAAAATGTATGCAAATCACTTTTTTTTCGTAGGATTTAAGCGTGAATTTTGTTTGTTTGTCCTGCTAAAATAATGTATGCAAATTTCTTTTGTTTTTCATCCTAGAAAAAATGTATGCAATTTAGGTTTAGAAAATCACGGGGTTTTTTTGCATGCAAATCACATTTTTTCTGTGAGATTAAAGCGTGAATTTTTTGGGGGGTTTTTCCTGCTAAAATAATGTATGCAAATTTCTTTTGTTTTTCATTTGCATGCAAATAACACTTTTTCTGTTCAATTTAAGCGCAGTTTTTTTTTTTGGTTTTTCCTGTTAAAATAATTTATGCAAATTGCTTTTGTTTTTCTTCCTTAGAAAATCACGTTTTTTTTCGTAGTATTGAAGCGTGAATTTTTCTTTGTTTTTCCTGCTAAAATAATGTTTGCAAATTTCTTTTGTTTTTCCCGGCTAAAATTATGTATGCAAATTTCTTTTGTTTTTCATTTGCATGAAAATCACACTTTTTCCTGTTAAATTTAAGCGCATTTTTTTTTTGGTTTTTCCTGTTAAAAAAATTTATGCAAATTACTTTTGTTTTTCTTCCTAGAAAATCACTTTTTTTTCGTAGGATTGAAGTGTGAATTTTTCTTTGTTTTTCCTGCTAAAAAATGTAAGTGGTATACTGCAGTTATTTTTACACGAAGTCTGCACTCATTTTGGTAGTTTTCCAGTGTGAAGTATAAAATAAAGGAGCTAGACCAATGCTTTAGTGCATGTACTAGTTTAAATAATTTGGACTACACCAAAACCATGTGCACCAATGCTACACCAATATCTGTACATGTACCAAAATACACCACTCGTGCACTACACCACTCGTGCACTACACCAATACACCACTACGTGTACACCAAAACTACACCAAAACCATATGCACCAATACTACACCAAATTGTTCAGCACCAAAATGCACCACTGGTGCTCTTTAGTACTAATTTAAATAATTGGGACTACACCAAAATTGCACCAACCAGTACAAATTTTAGGTTGGATGTTTCGAGGCTACACCAAAAGTGCACCAATAACACAGCTCTGGTGTAGTTTTGGGGTACACCAATTTTTTTTCAAATGCCTACACTAAAACTGCACCAACTTGGCACCAAAATGGCACAAAAGTTGGCTAAGGATATAGATTGGTGAAAATACACGCGTCGGTCGGTGTAGGGCAAAATTAAATCGATATGAAAATAAGGGTTCAATCTAGTTTGCAGCTGTATGCTGATGACAGTGCCCTGTTCATTTCTGGTAAAGACCCTGAAGTTATAGCCGACAGTTTGAGTAGGGAGCTGGAATCATTGGCCTCGATCTTTTGAAGCAGTCTTAATGCAGCGGCCTCTCTTCTCACGTCTGGCGGTGCGATGTTGCAGAGGATACTGAGCCAATCAATATGTGTACCTCGAATTGCGCCGGACCATGGACGGATCATCATGAGCACAGGCCCTGGGCACAAATTCACCACGGGCCCATACACGCGCATAATACTACTAGTACTATGCTACTTAGCCTGCACGCGCACGCACACGCACTCACTGCATGCCCTCCCCCCAGATAGCCTACATAGTTTTGTTGCACAATAGCACAGAAACAACCACACAGCATAGGCCTACGTCACGCTGTAGGCTACGTGATTTAATTGGCTTTATTAAACACGTGATTTACATTCAAACAATGCCATAGTCATACATTTACAAAATCACATTTACTCCAATATTTTTAAAATGGGGGGGGGGCCTTGACATTTAATAGGGACCCGTGGCCCCTCCAAAAAAAAAAAATTTTTTTTTTAATTTTTTTTTTTGAAAACCAAGGGCCCCTATTGTTCAGCTGAACGTCGACAATGTTGGTGTACATAGAGTTCAACCAAACAGTATCACAGTACTCTGCGACTGAATAGCTGAGCGCTAGCACAGATGATCGGAGGGTCTTTGCTGATGCTCCCCAGGTTGTACCTGCAAGCATATTGGGCCGGATAAATAAAAAGTAGCAATTGCTTTTACTAGTCATTTTCTTAAATCTTCATTAATAAAAGTGAGCAATTACTTGCAAGTAATTGCTTCCAGTAGTTAGCAAAAGCAAGTGCTATGATTTTTAAGCAATTACTAGAGAGATTAGCACTTGCTTGGAAGCATATAAATAAACCAGACCTTTTACTAATGACTTGTAGCACTTTTACAAGATACTAAATGAGGAGCTTACGCATTTGCTAACACTTGCATGTTGCATTACTCCTGCCATCATGGCCGAGTTTATGCATGTAAGGGAACATGAAAAGGTGTACAATGAAATAATAAATCGTGATGAAGTCAATCATACCAGATACCGGAAATTATTTCGGTTCAATTTTGAAAATTTGGAGTGGCTAGCAGCAGTCGAAGTACTTGGTTTGAAACCAGCAGAAATGGCGCATGGCATCTTCGTAATAGTCGGGTTTTCATCCCTTTGAAGATGTTGTACAGATCTTGTTCCCATGGAACCAAAACAATCTTCCTATTTCCTGTTTGCATTCCATCTGTTTTCTTCTTCACTTGACTTTTCATGTTTGCTATCTTTTTCAAAATTTGCTTCTCATCCATAGCTAATTTACCTGTGTTGGTAGCAATTGACATTTGTGCTTTTTTAAGTGCATTTGCCTTCATGTCTTTTACCCCCGGCAACTGACTTTTCTCGATTAGAACAGGGTACTCTTTGATTATACTAACGAACGGTTCGTTCAAAGATTGCTCACTATTTGTACCACTCCCCAATTCTTCGGCAGCATCCATGTTGCTAACACATGCCTCATATACAACCACTAGGCTAATCGGAACTGACCTCCCATCATTGTTATACCCATAAGCAATTGCTAACCCACCCAAGCAACAGGTGCTAGTCAAAGAAGAAGGTTATTTATACATTTTTAAGCAATTGCTTAACCTTGAGCTTTTACTTGTTAAGCAATTGCTATTGCTTGAGCTTTTACTAGATAAGCAATTGCTAACTTTTATTTATCCGGCCCATTGAGGAGGTTGTTCTGATCTTTGATGCAACTTTCACTAAATGCGGTTTTAGAGTCAAAGGGTGGTCCAGTGTGACGCCAAGGTCGAGGTTCATGCTTCAGACGATCTCCGTTTAGGTAGATGTCGAGCTCTTGACTACTCCTGGCATT
The DNA here is from genome assembly GCA_029582265.1 of Zoroaster sp. YZ-2022. Taxonomy (NCBI): domain Eukaryota; kingdom Metazoa; phylum Echinodermata; class Asteroidea; order Forcipulatida; family Zoroasteridae; genus Zoroaster; species Zoroaster sp. YZ-2022. Next base: position 31,223,967 of record CM055818.1, on the reverse strand, counting down.
GTGGATGTAAATAGGGCCCTTGATGAGACTTTTATGATTCATCCCCCCCCCCCCCAAATTTGATTTGTTTTACCATATAAAGTTTCTTAGTACAGCCCTGTTTCTCAAAGATGCCATTTGCTTAAAGCCTTTTCAACCCCTACTTGAAAGTGGAATGACCCCTGGGCCATGAGGGTGCAGTGGTCTGGGTTGATGTGGTCAGCATTCCTCAGTGCTTTACCAACATCGATCCTAACCACTGTCCACTCTGTCCCTCTCATTTTCAGGTAGGAAAAGTTCTTTTATTTTTACATTTTAATGGAAGTTTTTATTGTCACACAGAAGTAGGGAGGTATAGATTATTTTGATATGATTTTTGACGTACTTTGATTGAGGGAATGTTTTAATTTATTACATTTAAACTTGAGAAAAGTTTGAGATATTTACTATTTTTCCTCTGTATGTAACAATGGTCACACTGGTCCAAAATCGGCTATATTCTGGATCAGAGTGAGAGTTTTATTCTTTAAATTTTCCCTTTAATTCAGGGATATTGTAAATAGGTAACTAAAGTTCATGAGAGTTCAGACTTTAAAGAGCATATTTTCTTTTACTTTTGCAGTTGTTAACTTTTCTTAACTTAGTGTATTTTGAAGGGAAAAGTTGACTGAAGGTTTAATTTCTTAAGTGTGCCATTTTCACAGTATGTATTGTAGGCATAGGGCACCTCTGTCTCATGGTCACTCAGACAGACAAACCCCTGTGTGGACATTCCTTTGGCCATATGGTAAAGTAGTTAACTCAATGCCCTGGGGGCTTATAAGTGCACACTGGCTAGAGTTTGTTTATAATAGTGTTGCATTCCCCACTTTCGTGGGTCAACAAATAATAGTCGGACACAAACTTTGTTGTGACAATCTCAATCAATGGGGTTGGTTTATTATTAAATATCTGTCCGGCCTCTAACAGACGATTTAAGGGACTGGCTATCGTCGAGAACTTCGCTATAAATCGACGATAGTAAGAACAGAGTCCAAGAAACGAGCGTACATCAGTGATATTCTTAGGTGTCGGCCAGTCTTGAACTGCAGCAACCTTGCTGGGATCTGGTTTAACACCATCCTGGGTTATGGTGTGACCCAGAAAAGAACTTCATCACGGAAGAGCTCACACTTGCTCGGTTTTAGTTTCAACCCGGCGTTTCGAACCGTTTCAAAACTTCTTCAAGACGCTGTATGTGCTCTTGAAATGTTGAGGATATGATGATGACGTCATCAAGATATATCAGCAAGGTTTTCCACTGTAACCCTTTAAGCACAAGTTCCATGCAACGCTCGAACGTGCTCGGCGCGTTACAAAGTCCAAATGGCATAGTGATGTATTCGTATAGGCCACTACGGGTCACGAACGCGGTTTTAGGACGGTCTTCCTCTTTCATCTTAATCTGCCAGTAGCCTGACTGCAGATCAAGGGTGCTGAAAATCTTGGCTCCACTGAGGCAATCTAGACAGTCATCAATCCGTGGTAACGGGTATGCGTCACGGCGCGTTACGTTATTTAACTTTCGGTAGTCGACACATGGGCGTGTCGTGCCATCTTTCTTTCGCACAAAAACCATTGGTGAAGCCCAGGGGGATGTTGATTCTTGTATCACCCCTGCCTTCAGTTGGCTTTCCAATATTTTCTCTTCCTCGCCCTGAAATGCTTTTGGGGGGCGTCTGGGCGGCTGACGTATGGGGCGAGTGTCACCAGTGTCAATAGCGTGCTCCACTATTGCTGTTCGGCCCAAGTCCTCAGCGGACTTTGAGAAAGTGTTCACATGCCTTGTCAAAAGTTCCGCCAATGATTTTTGTTGAGGAGAGGAGATTTTACAACTCCTCTCATAGAGTTTTCGAGGTTCTCGGACCATTTTTCGGGGCATCACGGGGTTTGGGGCGTTGGGTGCGACTGAGGATGAAGGTTTGCACGCATGCACTCTGCATACGCGCATCGCTCGATAGAGATGATCTGTTTCGCGGTTCTCTTGTTCGTCTATGAGTTCAACTGTGTCAATCTCGTGCAGGTGTCCAATGACTGTACCTGCCCGGAGTTCAATGTTCTCTGGTGATGTGTTCATGAGCCGGACAGGTATACCGATATCTTGCCGCCTGGGGTCAACGAGGGAGCTGCCGACTACGATATTTTGATCAATGTTCTTATTAACTGCTGCTTCTACCACAGCAAAGTTCGAGCTGAGTTTATGAGTATCGGCTACGCCTTCTGCAATCCATTCACTGCAGGCTGGTACGGTGGTGTTTTCTTTCAATGAAATTGTCATTACCCATGGAGGTGAACCCTTGACCGTCCACTGAACCCAAGTGCCAGCAATACGTATGCCGCGCCGTGCCTCAAGTATGCAGTCAAAGAAATACAAAAAGTCATAGCCGAGGATTCCTTCATCCTTAATGGGGGCAACAAACGCGTCCCACTGGAATTGTTGTTCGCCAATACTAATGTCCATGGTGGCAATACCATCGACTTCAATAAGTTCATTGTTCGCAGTTTCCAGTTTTACACATTCATGTGGGGACTTAAGTTGAGGGCGTTTTTCGGCGGGTATCATGCTGAAAAGCGCTGAGGAAATAATGGTCACTGCCGCCCCTGTGTCTACTAAAAGTTCGGTATTTAAACCGCAAGTTTGCACTTGTAAAAATGCAGACATGCCTGAAAATGGCTGCCTGCCCATTCGGATAATGGAGTGTTCACACGAGGGTTGGACCGATGCCAGGCCGGACGGCACGGTCCCTTCTAGTTTTCCGCCTGTGGGGGTTGGGTAGCGGTCGGCTCTTTCTTTGCCGCGTGTTGGGGGTAACTATTGGCAAAGTGGCCGAGTTCGCCACAGTTATAGCAGGTCACATTGGTCGCCTTTGACTGTGCACTATTCTTATTTTTGGAATCAGGGGCATTGTTTCTGCCGGTTGAACGATTGTCTTTAATTAATCGAACTATTCCGGTTAGTCGGCGATCGATATTCTCTGTGAACTGAGACATTTGTTTTTGAGTAACATGGTCGGTCTCTGTTACTGGGGCTTTGGAGGATGGGGCTTGGTTTGCGGCTTGGACGGCATGGACACGGAGGGAATTTTTAGCCGGGTTTACGCTTTCCCGCAAACTCATGAAATTTTCCACGGCCGTCCTCGCCTCCTCTAATGTCTTTGGGTTTGTCATTCCAATGGACACTACAGTTTGTTGGTCAGGGAGCCCCTTGAGAAAGTGACGGAGGGCGATACTTTCTCGTGTGCCAGCATCTGCTGTAGGATACCCTCGCATCACTAGACGGCGTATGTCTGCAACATACTCGGTCAGGCTATCTTTGGGTAGAAATTTCTTGCTTTCGAGCATAGACAGCCAAGTGTTCTGGGGGAGGCGTTCGGCAAACCGGCTTTCCAGAGCGGCGACTAGTTTGTCGAAGTCCTCAATGGTGGATGGGTCAAGTTGTTGGAAGACAAATTCAGCAGCTTTCCCTTTAAGGCTGCTGACGAGGCGAAACTTCTTTTCCGCTGCAGACCATCCGCAGACCTCTGCTAGGCTCATGAAGGGGCGGATGAATCCTTCCCATGCCATTGTACCGTTGAATTCACCTTGCCTAGGCAAGGGAACATCAAACATTTTCTTGGATGTGGGCACGGGTGTTGGTGAAACTGGTTTGTCTAAAAGTTCATTCACGATGTTCTTGACTGGGAAACTTGAAATATGGGGGTCTGGGTGTACGGGGGAGTCATCGGTGAGCGCCGGTGATTTGTCGGATTGAGACGAGGGTGTCCCGGGCAGAGAGGGCGCACTCGACTTGGTCAGTGCTGCTGCCCTTTGCTCGGCCTCCACTGCACGTTTCTCTGCTTGCTTTAGCTCTTCTCTGAGGGTCTCCAGCTGGGTTTCGTCACTGCCTAGTGACACAGACGCAAATGACGTTTCGAGGTCGCCGGCTTCTGCTGAGGCACTTAGCCTACGGGATTTACGAAACTTTTACTTTTAGGCATGTTGTTTTTGGATACACTTTACTGGAAATGGAGACTAGAAGGTCATAGACTATTGTTCATTGATTCGTGCAGTGAAGACGGTGGTGCTTATTCTAACACTAGTAACAGACTGGCTAACATTGGCATTATGGTCGTGCCGGAGTTTAAATATAACTATAAGGGTTCATAGAAGTGTTCATAAAAGTTCTCATATCGATAGAGTGTTAAAGTTTGTATCCCACCGCTAGCCACCAGTGTTGCATTCCCCACTTTCGTGGGTCAACAAATAATAGTCGGACACAAACTTTGTTGTGACAATCTCAATCAATGGGGTTGGTTTATTATTAACATCACTATTTAACAATAATAACAGGCACTAGTAACATGTATGACAGGAGTGGTAGCGTATAGGTACATGTCAATAGTTAAACTTATATACTTGTGCTAAGTTCCGAATAGGGTGTACGAATACCAACTATTGGGTACAGTCAGTGGGGACCATCGTTCGTTCATGCGGCTTGTCACTCGGCATACGGTACGGGCACTGCTATACCGAGAGACGGGCGGCTGGTCGGTCTCTACGACGGGGACCACCGGGGCTTGACTACACCGGGTGTCTGTACGGGGCCAGAGTGTGTATCAGACCGCATAGCTACATGTAGGTGAACCAATGGCCATATCGACGCCCTGCACCATTGGTATAACGAACGAGGCACTGCACTGTAATAGTTCGGTATATCGCACTGTCATGGATCGGATCGAGTCGCATAGATTTCATTCGGAACCGCACTTCTCCTGAGATCAGGAAATCTGGGGGATTATATAGAAATCTGGGGCCTAGGAATGAATAAAACATAAGCCTACTTTAGCGTCTTAGCCAATGAGAAGCTTGGCTTCCGCGTCTAAGGGTAGAAACGTGTGCAAAATCGGGGTATACAACAGGTCCTTGTTCCATATAAGGTAAGGTATTTGACGAAAGTGAAGTGATCGACAACTTAGAAAGGAGGGCGTGTTCAAGGGGAAAATGCTTACTGGGCATGTTAAGCTATTTGCTTGGATGCTAAGCTATTACTGCATGAGGGGAACAGCGGCTGTGCTTGGGTTAGGGAGCACTACACGCGGGCCACGGCTAATGACTGAGCGGGTCAGTCACGGTGACTGTTTGGCCGTGGTTCACCCACGAACCGTGTTCGGTGTGAAGGGGTGGACTCCGAGGAAAGTATTCGGAAAATAGACTAAGTCCAAAGGACGGCTCCAAGCCACGTGGCGGGAGGGTGTGGCACGCACACAGGGCTCTCGCTGGTGTTGCATTATGCATGAGCAAAAGTAGCGTCCTTGTATGGATTGCATATTCATAGCGGACAATCGAGGGTCCGGGGAAACAACCCTGGGACTTAGACTGCTTGAAATTGCATGTCAGCAAAATATTGGAAGTGGAAGAAGTGAACTATAAGGGGTGCTAATATTTATCAAAATCAAAGGGTAAGATTCGTAACAATAGTCTTCTTAGGTAGTAGAGCTAGAATGGACTTAAATTGCCTTGTTTTGATGTTATGTTTTCCTTTACTTTAGATTAGGTAACAGAGGGGGCCGAAATTGCACACAGTAGTTCAGTTTGTTTTTGATAATTTTAGTACTGACTCGATATTAGACTGGCCCATTCTTTGAGTCGAAAGGAAACTTTCATGATTTTATTTGTTTACAGTTATTAAGTTTAGTTTGTAGAGAGAAGGGATGAGGAATTAATACCCCATGATTATATTTATAGTTCTGTCAAATTGTACTTTATACAACCTAAGTTTTACTTTGCATTCTGGCAATTCATGGTTTTAGGGAGAATTGGCCAGCTGTGATCAATTTATGTTTCCCTTCTGGATTTCCATCTTTTGTGTATTTTATTACTTACTCTTTCTGGATTTATTATTTTTATTTGAGTTCTTAATTCTCCTGTAAGAACTAAGACTAGTTGAACTTTTTCTTTATACTCCACATCCGAGTATAAATTTGGTTATGAAGAGGCCAATCCTGTTGTCCAGTGTAGTAATTAATTTATGTTTTTCTCTTAACTTTTGCTTATTTTTATTCTATTGAGTTATGAACTAGTTCCGAGTTCTGAATTATTTCACAAAAGATACAGTTTTCTTAGTGTTAATTTCGGAGGAAATTATGTAAAATCTGTTTTATTTGATTATTTGTTTTATTAATTAAAGTGCTTTACCAACATCGATCCTAACCACTGTCCACTCTGTCCCTCTCATTTTCAGCCGGTAATCCAAGGGTAATTAGCCACCCACCCCCCATTACATGAAGATGGAATACACTGAATACTGTTTTAGCAACACTAGGCTGGAGACGCCAGCGCTGGCAGTAGTCGCTAATCTTGCGCATGTCTGTGTTGATCGAAGCGTTCTGCCAGATGATTAAAAAGAATGGGTGCCAGTACTGATCCTTGAAGTAAGCCATTCTTATGCGGTCTCCAGGCGCTGCAGGTGTCTCCCATGTGGGCACGGAACCGTCGCTGTTGAAGCAGCAGTTCAACGGTGTTGACCACCCATCTTGGAAGAGCTTTCGAAATCTTGATGGTGTCATACGCGGCTGTCAGATCAATAAGTACGGCGCCAGTCTTGGGTGCTTCTTCCAAGGCAAAATACAGCCTGGTCAAGGCATTTTCCACCATGGGCTTGATGCGATGGAGGATGATTCGCTGGATGAGTTTAAAGCACATTGATAGCAAAGAGATTGGACGATAGCTGGACGCTAGCTTTGGGTCTTTGCCGGGTTTGGGAATAGCAATGATTTTTGCTTGTCTCCAAATTTTCGGAAGCTTTTCCTCCGTGATGATTCGGGTTAGGAACCTTGCTAAAAAGTTCGAGCAGCAGGACCCATATGTTTAAGAAACTCAGAGTGGAGATTGTCATAGCCGGGTGCTTTACCGTTTTTCATGTCACTGATGAGGGCTGTGTCAATTTCCTGGGCAGTGATAGGGCTAGCCGTGTTCAAATCTGCTGCTTCATCTGCAGAAAGGGTTCTCTTGAATCGATGCCATTTCATGGTTGGTTTCGCACTTGACAAGTTTGTCGATGGGAGCCTTTCCCACTTTCACGAGGTGGGTGGCTGTTGGCTGACACCGAGACGACGGATGAGATTCCAGCATTTGAGACTGGAATGCGTGAGGTTGATGGTGTTCATTGTTTCTTCCCATCTTATATGCCAAGGATTGTCGAGGGAATCAATGAGATGATCTGCAATGTCAGTGTCACCCAGAGTTGTTATAGTGTTCTAGGAGTTGTTGACATTCGGAGTCTAAGCACGGTATGTACTTGGGACGGAACCCACCCGGGATGTTGACCGTTGCTGCCTTTGTAACCGCTCCTATGAATCTAGTGTACGCTTTATTTCCTGAGATCTCGCTTGGCGGAATGCAGACAACGCTCTTGTACAGACCTGATTAGTGGAATCCGTATTCCGATGTGAAACACGATGTTGGCTTCTCGGGAAGTCATTTAGCACCTTTGCATATGCCAGTATATAGCGGATGACCATTAATAGAGAGGTGACCCAGATTCATACAACAGCTTTATTGTCACCAGCCATCATATCTAATTAATGTTTCAAAATTTTCAAAATTGGTACAAAACAATGAATATGAGCAAGATGCCAACAATAATGTTTGCCACACAATAGTTAATCAGCTGTAACTTTTGATGAAGTCTCTTAAATAGTGTAAGTGTTAAACAAAACAATACAAATATATAAACTCTAATGACTGTCTTTAGCAGTTTCTTGAAAAGGGTTGGCAAAGAACAACGGGATGTTGTGTTACTATTTATCTGGTTAATGCCATAAACATCTTTGCTCCAGTCAACAGACTAAATGTTTGTAAATATTTGGCAAAGAACAGCGCATGGTGTATTAAAGACAATTGTATATAGATATGTGAGCAGATACTCGGATTTGGTTGCATGTTATTGACACTGAATTAGCAACCGTGCAGCAGTTCTAGGCTGTACCAGAACGTTTAATAAGGTAACTTAAGGTAACAATAGACTTGGGATAAAAATAAAAGTGTTCAACCACAAGAAACACTGATAAACAAGTAGTAGGTGTTGTCACCAACAAGATGCTGTGTAAACTATAAGTACTCCCTAGAACTGACGGATTTGTGCTGGCATTATTATGTGGTGAACTGGCATCATGATGTGGGGAAGGGACTTAACTTATTTATAAGGCACATAATCATTTTAGCATTATAATTTGTGTATTTTTGCTAATTAATTAAATTATTTGACTATTGTTTAGTAAATGGTGGAATAGTTCGTACTGTTCTGCTCCTTCTGTAAGGTCTTTCTTTGTCTAATCTGTTTTGTCTGTGATGTCTGCCATGGGAAAAACAAACCCATCGTGTGACAAAGGCATACTCCTAGATTTGGCCCTTGTTCCAATCCATTCTCTAATGAACTTAATGCAGTGCTGTGAAAGTGGTCATGGTATGGATGTTTCTTTGAAAATGTAAAGCTAGTTGTGAGACAAAAAAAATAGCACAGCGCAAAAGCACTTAAATAACCGGCTTGGCTTGATGCCACATTACATAATTCCGAGCAGGCAACAAGTCATAACTTTACACATTCAATGTAGATACAGGCATGTACTTGAAGTATCCAACAAACAAGTACTGACAGCAGCATTTAACCATAGAGTAAAGATTCATCATAAACTGATCATGTTGGATGTTGTTCACGAAATGTGGATAAAAAAGACCCCCTGGAAAGCTTGACAGAGATAATAGTATATAGCAACAGTTGTAGTCTATTAGTTGTAGCTACTGGTGAATTTGTGCTGTTTGATTGACAGGCTGGATTGATAACCCCTAATATATAATGCCTATACATAACTATGTTTGTACACTTAAAACAATTGGCCATTTGGGTATACTTAAAAGGGACAGTATCATAAATTTTCAGTCACTGTGTTCATCTTAAATTAGGACTGCTCTGATCGTGATAATACTGCCCCTTTAAATAAAACATTACTTAAATAAATTTCTAGTCAGATAACCTCTTGACCTAAGTATGAAACATCATGATCATGCACAGCATACAATTATTTCTATTAATTCTTTTTCTAGATAATTTTTTTGGGGGTGTGGTCATTTTCTAGGTTTCTTTTCCTTCTTTTTTCTTTTGAGTTAATACTTTTTTTTCTTTTTTCTTTTGAATTCTCTCTTTTTTCTTTTTGATATTAATTTTCTTTGTTTCATTAGGCCTATATATTTTGTTTTCGTTCTTTTTTTTTTGCTTTTTTTTGTTATATATTTTGATTTCGTTTTTTTTATTTTTATTTTTTTATTTTTTATATTTTTTAGGCGGGGTTTATAATTCAAGCCAAGATAGATGACTTGTTAATCAGTGAACTCTTTCAGTTCAATTCAGTACAGTGCATGTCACAAAAGCTTATTTTCACTTAAAAACATACGGCATGCCATTCAATTACATATATCATGGGTACATACGAGTAAGTAGGCCTATACTGCTTATTGACAGATTTTATATTTGTAATGAGCAAACCAATATAGTTTTAAAAAGAAGGTAATAATAATAAATCATTACTATATAGTGCATATATATAAATAATGTCCCAATGCACTTTACATCATTCATATAATCTTTCTCAGCTCTCTGGGGAGTATACAGCCCAATCTGTGAAGATATCCTGCTGATACGCAATCACATAGCCATCAACTAATCACATTCTTGATGCAGAATGAGGGTAGACAAACTTGAGACAACATCTCATCACCAGAGCAGAATGATAATGCCATTCTTAAGATGCTTAAGAGACAAATGACGTAACAGCCAATGAGTAGTGAAATAGAGGCTTAGCAGAGACAGTGCTGTTTCCCCACAGAGTAGGTATTTGATTCACAAGCACCATTGCCTCATTCAAGTCTCTTTCTGCATCATGACCAGAAACTAGCATCTCTGAAGTTGTTCACAGCATGCAGAAGTTATTGACAGGAATGCAAATGTTTGTCTCTGGCTTGTAAATTTGCTTCACCATCTCAAGCACTATAGCACTGTAGACAGTAGTCATGCATATTTTACAGTCGTATAATAAATACATTTGTGTTAAAAACTGTAAGCCAGTGTCGCTCCAACCTTCTTGATTTTTCAAGAAGGGTCATTAGTATAATTTGGATAATTGCCTTAAATTGTATAATAAAACTATTAAATTTACAAAATAGTGCTCTTTTTCTAATTATTGTTGATGCTAAGCAATTCTACTATTAGTGTCCTATGAAACACAGCAATGGAACAGCTTCTCAGGACACACAATATGGTTTATTCTCGGTGCCAAAATTTACATGAATTCTTTTAGATTCTGTTTGAAGAACAAAACAAGCTGATGCCTTTGTTTAACTGAGCATCCTGAAGCAGATGGAGAAGAGAGTGAACCAGATGGAGATGCCTTTGCTTATTACTGAGCATCCTGAAGAATCATACTGAAGAAGATGGAGAAGAGGAGGGTGAGCGCTAGTACACAGGCTTGTTTGACACCTTTACTTGCATCTTTGACTTGGCTAGGAGATGGTCAAACAGACTCCCATCAGCCTGGAACAAGATGAAGATGCCTTTGTTTATTACAGAGCATCCTGAAGTGCTATATTGAAGATGTGGGTGAGCACTAGTACACACACAGCCTTGTTTGACACCTTTACTTGTATCTTTGACTTTGGCTTGGAGAAGGTCAAACAGACTTCCATCATTGAGTTGTTACAACAACTCCACACTGAAGACACCAGCCCCTCACACCGAAACAAGACAAGTTAATAACCAGCCTCTTCACGGTGCGAAAAGGACTGTGAGGGGTAACTAGTCCAGAACAAACTGCCTCTGCCCCTGGTTATAAATGTCTTGCTCAAGGACACAAGTGTCACGGCCGGGATTCGAACCCACATTCTGCTGCTAACACCAGAACTTGAGTCCAATAAGCTAGACCGCTCCACTGAATTATTATAATATTATAATATTACAGAGCATACTGAAGCGTTATACTGAAGAAGATGGAGAAGATGCGTGTGAGCACTAGTACACAGCCTTGTTTGACACCTTTACTTGTATCTTTGACTTTGGCTTGGAGAAGGTCAAACAGACTTCTATCATTGAGTTGTTACAACAACTCCACACTGAAGAAACCAGCCCCTCACACCGAAACAAGACAAGTTAATAACCAGCCTCTTCACGGTGCGAAAAGGACTGTGAGGGGTAACTATAGTCCAGAACAAACTACCTCTGCCCCTGGTTATAAGTGTCTTGCTCAAGGACACAAGTGTCACGGCCGGGATTCGAACCCACATTCTGCTGATAACACCAGAACTTGAGTCCAATAAGCTAGACCGCTCCACTGAATTATTATAATCTTATAATATTACAGAGCATCCTGAAGCACTATACTGAAGAAGATGCATGTGAGCACTAGTACACAGCCTTGTTTGACACCTTTACTTGTATCTTTGACTTTGGCTTGGAGAAGGTCAAACAGACTTCTATCATTGAGTTGTTACAACTCCACACTGAAGAAACCAACCCCTCACACCGAAACAAGACAAGTTAATAACCAGCCTCTTCACGGTGCGAAAAGGACTGTGAGGGGTAACTAGTCCAGAACAAACTGCCTCTGCCCCTGGTTATAAGTGTCTTGCTCAAGGACACAAGTGTCACGGCCGGGATTCGAACCCACATTCTGCTGCTAACACCAGAACTTGAGTCCAATAAGCTAGACCGCTCCACTGAATTATTATAATATTATAATATTACAGAGCATCCTGAAGCGTTATACTGAAGAAGATGGAGAAGATGCGTGTGAGCACTAGTACACACAGCCTTGTTTGACACCTTTACTTGTATCTTTGACTTTGGCTTGGAGAAGGTCAAACAGACTTCCATCAGTCTGGATCAGGATGAAGATGCCTTTGTCTAATAAACTGATAATAATCCTGAAGCATCATACTGAAGAAGATGCAGAAGAGGGTGAGCGCTAGATGTAGATGCCTTTGTCTAACTGAGCATCCTGAAGCGTTATATTGAAGAATATGCTAAGTTCCATTGTGCGATGAAGCTGTTCACTCAGAATCTGCTCTGATTCTCTGAAGAGGTTTCTTTGGCAATAGTTGACACATCAATTGACTATAATAATGGAGGCCTATTAATTCATGCCTTAGTAGAATTGCTTAGCATAAGCAAAATTTGCACGTGATAATTTTTTTGAGCACTTCAAAAGTTACTGTAACTTATTGTGTCAAAGGATGGCACATCTGAGAAATTTAATGTGACCCAATTAATGCAAAATGAGTGGAATTTAGCTGTGCATGTCCAACATTGAACTTTTCATTCATTTTTATACAGCAGAAAATATCTTACTGTTGATAAATGTTTTAAGTCTGCCATGTTCCCGGCCTAGGTTTAAGAAACCTGAGACAAGGCAAATTCAACATTACATGTAGAACATCCTGCCTCTAGTGGCTATAAATGAAATGGCAACTGTAAATATTTGTAAAAATTTCCACTCATTTACCAGTTTATTTGATGTTTCAGAAAACCAAGATGGCCACTGCATGCGTGATAAATGTCTGTTATAATTTCTGTTAGGTCTTTAACAGCCAACACAAATTAGTACTTAACTGAAAACTGATCATACATGTACATAACCTTAGGAAAATTTGTGGTAGCACCATGTAACTTCTCTAACGAGTTGTAAATAGTGGTTCTGAAATCAAATAAAATGTATTCGGTTGATAAATACACCCCTGTTGCCTGTCAATCAAACAATACAGTAACACCTATAGCACCTACAAGATGACAAAATAGAACATTTGGATAAGTATGAAAATTGGATGTACAGTCTGCCATGTCAGCTAAATAGTACAATGTGTGTCTCCATGCGATTTTAATTCAAGCAGTATAATGATCTAATTTCAGTAAGTTTAACTCAATTGATTAGATTGTTATCCTACATCTGTTGCTATGTCCTACTAACATTGTCATGTATTGCAAGGGATATGTATATTGATCTATCAAGGTCTACATAACATTTTTATAGGTAAAATATTTAATGGATACCAAGTTATGGGGAAGAAATTGCTCTATGGTTAAATGCATGCTGTAGATGTTTGTCAGACCCATTGGTCTAACACGCGATACCCACATCAAGTTGAGATAAATTTGCAAAGCGCAAAAACATAAGCAGCTAATAACAGAACGTTTGCATGTAGCCTGCAATCCGATGCATTGTCTACCACATGCATCTTTAACATACAGCTAAATGATTTGCAGCGCATGTATGTTTCTATGATAAATTCTATTTTCAGTGTGATGTAGTTAATAGTGTAAGCTGAGACTTGGGCCAAATCCAAAGATATGCACATTTTGTTTCTCTATGCATAATTTAAGTTGAATTTCAGTTTTTCATCAACATAAAAGTTATAAACAGAAATTAACTGCTATTGTGAGTTTGATACCGATGACCACTGTTTTACCACCTATACTAATCAAGACACCAATTCAGACATATTAACGAGTGGACAAGTGAACAATTTGTTAAATTAGAAATGACCCTTTAAACTGAATGGAGGAATTCTATCATTATATAATTGTTCTCTATCTAATAGAATTTCAATTGATAATTGTGCCCTTCACTAACACAGTTCAGCACCACATACTTGACATGAAATGTCAATCCAATCTTAAACTAAGGAAAAGAATACCATACTAGCTTGCCAATGTTGCCAAACACTTTCAAGAAACTGCTAAGACAGAACTATTATGTGCTTATATTCATTTGTATATATTGCTTGTTTCTTATGTTGACTTCCTTGATCTTGACTTTAGGATATACGCACTTATAATAACTGGATGAATAACAAAGAAGATGGTACAAATCCACAGATGATAACATTATTAATGATATATATCGTTTGTAAATAGAAAGAATTAGAAACACTTGGCATCTTCTTACCAGCTAGCATCATGACAGCGCGCTCCAATTGACACTTCAGTACTAGCTCCACTGCATCTTTTTACCAGCTAGCATCATGACAGCACGTTCCATTTGACACTTCAGTACTCCACTTGGCATCTTCTTACCATCTAGCATCATGACATCACACTCCAATTGACACTTCAGTACTCCACTTGGCATCTTCTTACCAGCTAGCATCATGACAGCACACTCCAATTGACACTTCAGTACTCCACTTGGCATCTTCTTACCAGCTAGCATCATGACATCACACTCCAATTGACACTTCAGTACTCCACTTGGCATCTTCTTACCAGCTAGCATCATGACAGCACACTCCAATTGACACTTCAGTACTCCACTTGGCATCTTCTTACCAGCTAGCATCATGACAGCACACTCCAATTGACACTTCAGTACTCCACTTGGCATCTTCTTACCAGCTAGCATCATGACATCACACTCCAATTGACACTTCAGTACTCCACTTGGCATCTTCTTACCAGCTAGCATCATGACAGCACACTCCAATTGACACTTCAGTACTCCACTGCATCTTCTTACCAGCTAGCATCATGACAGCACGCTCCAATTGACACTTCAGTACTCCACTTGGCATCTTCTTACCAGCTAGCATCATGACAGCACATTCCATTTGACACTTCAGTACTCCACTGCATCTTCTTACCAGCTAGCATCATGACAGCACGCTCCAAGACACTTCAACACTCCAAGACACACTCATCACATCAAATCAGTTGGTCCTTGATGGCACCCCTCATCTGTAGAAAAGCTCCATCTGGGAAAACTGTCAATCCCAGATGCCACCACTATCAAGAAATTACTCAAGAAAGAACGATTTAGAGTTAAACAATTTAAAATGCATAGGTTAACATGTACACTTGTATTTTGGTACAAACACAACATAGTTTCTAGAGGATTTGAATTGGAATAGTATTTAAACATCATCTATAACTGGTATGCCAATTCCCTTTGAATATAACAAATATTACTTATTTCACTTATATCCAGTACAGGTAACAACTATTTTTTGCCAAGATTTGAACCAAATTTGGCGTGGCAAGAGAGATTTGGCGTGGCAAGAGAGATTTGGCGTGGCAAGAGAGATTTGGCGTGGCAAGAGAGATTTGGCGTGGCAAGGGAAATTTGGCGTGGCAAGAGAGATTTGGCGTGGCAAGATTTGGCGTGGCAAGATTTGGCGAGATCCCTATGACTGGGTGTACTAAATGCCAACATCGGCTCCTCTTGAATGACACGAGCAGGACATGTACAAGATGTTGTATGTACAGGAGAGAGAGGGGTGATATAGGCAGAGACTTAACCTTCTTGATGGCTAGAGGAACAACTTACAAGCTGTGACCTGTGGACACGTGGTGTTCCTGTAAATGGTAAGTAGGAGTCATTATCACATATCAGGCAAAGTCTGAAAGTCTGTCTGCATGTTATGCCAGATTTTCAGTGCCGGGGAAGGCAACTGATAGAGTGAAGCTCTTGGTGTTTGTCTGCAGCTTCAACACAGGGATCAGTGGTTCAACCGTTGCCTTACTATCAACATCCAGAGATGGGTCTCTCTAAATGAGTCTTTGGAGGCGACTCAGATGATTCTGTGGAAGGAATTCATGGGAAAGGCGGCACTGAGGCTGTCTTCATCACCAGTCCAGATGAAAAAGATATCATCGATGTACCACCACCAGCCCAAGGCCCATGGAGCAGAGGTCAACATGCATCCTACTAGTTTACTCCTAAAGAGAACGGCAAAAGATGGTGTCCTCACTGCCCGACTGACCTGGATATTAAGACCATAGATTGAGTGAAGTGAAGACACTTGATCCACATCTTCTCTCTGCTGAGATGGTCAAGCTCTCTACAGTTCTCAGGTGACCCATAGCCCTGCATAATCATGCCAGAAATAGAGTAGATGGACACACAGAAGTGGTGGTCAACAGGTGTGTCTAGCTTACGGGTACTGACTGTGGATCTGTGGCCACAAAACCCTCTTTTGAGAGGGTTTTGTCTCACCAATGTTCAGTACCACACAGACCCTGCAGGATATGAGATAGATGGCATTGGTGATGATAAAGATAATGTGGCCTTTGGTCTTATATATAGCTATGGTGACATGACTTTTGAAGGAATCTGACTCCTTGGCATGTCCTCAACAAGCAATGCAACGGGAAGTACACCTGAAAGTACCCCATTGAATATGAGGATGAACAGTATCATGAATAGAGGGACCTCAGCCCAAACAATGAATTCCCTTACGCTGGGTGAATGTCTAAATGCCAACATATAGGCTCCCCTGAAATGACATGATGAAGGCGATCTAAAGTAAGCAGGATATGATGGTTTTACAGTACTAGCTATTTCATGTATGGGAAGGAGAGAGAGGGTTGATAAGTGGCAATAAGGGGAACTTTCCAATTGGTACAATCTTGACGTCTGGGCTTCTCAGCAAAAACCAAGGCCCTGGGCAGAGACTTGACCTTCTTGATGACGAGACGAACAGCTTACGAGCTCTGCCCTCTGGACATAAGGTGTTTCTTTAGTTCCTGTGAATGATGAACAAAGTAGGGGTCAATAGAACATACCCAGTGAAATATGAGGGTCTGGCTGTACATTCTACCAATTTTGCAATGCCGGGGTAGGCAACTGTTAGAGTGAAACTATTGGTGTTTGTCTGTGGGTTCAACATAGCTACCGGTGGTTAAGCCATTGTATTCCTTTCACACAGTAACATCCATAAAACAGGTCTCTGTGAATGGGTGCTCGATGGACGATTCTGTGGAAGGAATTCATGTGGATTTACAATGAAGGCAATCGAGCCTCTTTTCATCACTGATTTAGATGAGGAAGGCATCAACGATATAGCTCCACTAGACTCGAGGTTCGACATGGAACTGAGGCAAACATGCATTCTTCTATAGCTAACTCCAAAGAGAAAACACCATTGATGGCATCTTCAATAGGTTTTCACTTAGAGGTTATGCACTAAAAGAACACATGTTGATGCCATATGCCTCAGTTCTATGGAGCCTTGGGTCTAGCAGGGCTATATTGATGATGTCTCCTTCATCTGTACCAATGATGAAAAGAGCTTCATTGCCTACAAAGACCACATTAAATTCCTTCCACATAATCATCAACCGAGTACCCATCCAGAGAGACCCATTTTTTTTAAATGTTACTGCGCATAAGGAAGACAACGGCCGAACCACTGATCTCTATGTTAAACTCACAGTCAAACCTCAATAGCTTCCCTCCTCCAGTTGTCATCCCCGACACCGCAAAACCAGCATAAGATACAGTCAGGCCCCCAGATTTCACCAGATATCTTCCAATGACTCCGACTTTGAACACCATTCACAGGAATTAAAGAAATACCTTACGTCCAGAGGTCACAACTCGCAAGTAGTTCGTCTGGCTATCAACAAGGTCAAGTGTCTGTCCAAGGTCTCAGTTTTTGCTGAGAAGTCCAAACACCAAGACAGTGCCAACAAGAAAGATCCCCTCATTGTCATTTATCACCCCTCTTTCTCCATCTTATACATAAAATAACTTGTACTTACCACCATATTCTGCTCACTAAAGATCGCCTTTAACATGCCATTCCAGAAGAGCCAATGTTGACATTTAGACATCCATCCAGTGAAGGGATCTCATCATTCAAGCTGAGGTCCCCCTATTCCTGACACTGTTAGTCCTCACATCCAACAGAGTACGTTTAGGTCTATTTCCTGGTGCACTGCTTGTTGAGAACATGTCCAGGAGTGGGATTCCTTCAAAAGCTATGCCATCAGAGCCATATACATGACCAAAGGTCATATCACCTGTACCACCACCAATCTCATCTGCCTCATGTCTTGCAAGGTCTGTGGTGTACCGTGCATTGGTGAGACAAAGACCACCCTCAAAAGACAGTTTCATGACCAAAAGTCCACGGCCAACACCCGTAAATCAGACACGCCTGTAGGCCATCACTTCAGTCTGCCCAACCACTCGATTCCTGACATGATTCTACAGGGTATTGAGCCACCAGGAACAACAGAGAGCCTGTCCATGTCAGTAGAAAGATGTATTGATCAAATGGCCTCGCTCCATTCAACCCCATGGCCTGAACATCCGGTCATAACGGGTCAGTGCAGGGCAGCATCAATTGCTCGTCTCTTTAGAGCAACTAGTGGTGCATGTTGCCTCTAGCTCCATGTCCGCCAAGGGTCTGGTGGTTTGATACATCGATGATGTCTTCTCCATTTGGACCAGTAATGAAGAGAGCTTCAAAACCTCCCTTCCCATGAATTCCTTTCACAGAACCAACCAAGTCACCTCAGAGTACTCATCCAGAGAGACCAGTTCTCTGGATGTTGCTGTTCGTAAGACAACAGATCACCAAAGATCTCTAATGTTAAACCCACAGCCAAACATCAAACGCCTCATTCCAGCAGTTGTCATCTCCGACACCTCAAACCAGCATAGCATACAGCCAGGCCATCAGATTTTTGCCGGATATGTTCCAATGACTCTAACCACCATCCACAGGAACTTGTGTCCAGAGGCACAAACTTGCAAGTCGTTTACTAGCCAACAATTAGGTCGAGCCTCTGCCATCATCCCTCTCTTCCCCTACCTGCTCAAATGACAAACAAGAGCAGCCAATGTTAGCATAAAGTACACCCAGTCACCCCAACCACCCACCCCCAGGATCTCATATTGTTGGCAAGATTTGTTTGGCAAGAAAATTTGGCTTGAAAGACGCTTGGGTGGCAAGACACTTGGACTGGCAAGAGATTTGGCAAGAGATTTGGCAAGAGGATTTGGCAAGATATTTGGCTCAGAAAGACTTATAAACTGGCAAGAGATTTGGCTTGGCAAGAGATTTGGTTCAACACAGAAATAAATTGTTGTTAAAATATATAAAGGATCTCAAATTGTTTGGCAAGAAAATTTGGCTTCCAAGACACTTGGTCTGGCAAGGTTTGGGTGGCAAAACACTTGGACTGGCAAGAGATTTGGCAAGAGGGTTTGGCAAGATATTCGGCTCAGAAAGACTTGTGAACTGGCAAGAGATTTGGCTTGGCAAGGGATTTGGCTCAACCCAGAAATAAATTGATGTTAAAATGTATAAAAGGATCTCATATTGTTTGGCAAGAAGATTTGGCTTGCAAGACACTTGGACTGCCTGGCAAGAAGGTTTGGGTGGCTAGATATTCAGCTCAGAAAGACTTGTGAACTGGCAAGAGATTTGGCTTGGCAAGGGATTTGGGCTAACCCAGAAATAAATTGTTGTTAAAATGTGTAAAAAAGTAAAAAAGTAAATATTTTTTGTAAACTTAAAAACTTTTGTATGGTACAATTTAAAATATGCCATGTTAGATGACCTTCCACTGAGGTAATAAAAACCTTCTGGGTTTTAAAAAAGCAAACATTTCACCGAACAAGTTTCACCTCTGTAAAGCATGAAAGAAGTCATTCATGCCGAAATATATAAGGCTAAAAAGCTTGTGGCTAGTCGATACCAGTCCTTTGGGCTGGGCAACAGAGTATGAAATTAATGAGCTTGCGAACGACTGTGATGATTAATCACACGTGCAGAAGGGAGAGCAGCGAGAAAGCCCAAGATCAAGACTATGACGAGCACAAACAAGAGGTTCAAGAGAAGCTACAACCAGGCTATGGTAACTACTTCCGCTCCTCCTACTATTGCTTCTGCGTGTCAGCAACAGTTTTTTGGGGGCCAAACGGTATCCAACTGGTCAAAACATTTGCTACGCCTGTGAAGGTCAAGGCCACTGGCAAAAATCTTGCCCCAACATTGGGAAAAAAACCATGACCAAGGCTGGTGACTGTCATGGTAAGATAATTTCACATAATTCGAGGTCTGTAAGATGATGCAAAGATGGTGAATATCTTTTGTGGTTAATGAGATATGATTTTTTGAAATATTAAACCTCTATTTGATGCCAACAATATCAAATTATCATATAATTTGTCTGATGATAGAACTACTAGTAGAACTCATGCAATTATTTTAAACAATTTTCTGATTTTTGTCTTAAACAAATTTGAACTTCCCATTTGGAGTAGATGTTAAGGTCATTTTAGATACATGTATGTGAAGAAACACACAGTTCATGTTATTTACAATCATTAAAAAAGAAAGGATTTATTTCTTTTGGTTCAAGAGATACGATTTTTTCATGTTATTTGCAACCTGGTGATGCAATTATTTAAAAACATCATCTACATGGAAAGGTCATTGATGCTGTAAAGTATCCAGTCTCATTTGAGGTTCACTTGTATAGGGTTAAATCTCTAATCCTTAAATTAAATTTTCATGTACCCATTTGTGCGTTATTTATAAGCATTCATGAGTAGTGGGTACGAGGCTGGTCATAAGCCTTGGGAATGAGGATAGTTCATGGGAGGTTCTTATATATTTTGCTCATAAACTTCTCTATGCGCTTCATGGTTACAGTTTGTTTTTAAGATTTGCCTCTTCTTGAAGAATCCGCAACTTTTCCATACCTGAAAAACATTGCCAAGGAAATATCTTAATTTTACTAGGTATTTTTTATGCAAGCTTGTTTGTTTTCAAAAAAACCTTTAGACGAGAACAGAATGTGTATTCAGCTTCGTAGACAATGTATCGGACATGTACACTGTATTTTATGTACATGAACAGTGCAGTGAATGTGATGTGTGCATACAATACACATGCATATGACCGTTTGCGTCTGAGGCAATGAGGGCGCAATGTATGTATTAAAATTAATTCCTAATAATTAAATAGAAAATCAAGTAGTATTGAAATTCTTACATCATCATTATTAGAGTTATCTAGGAGTGTAACTGCAAAATATGATGTCATTCTGAACTTGACAAGAATGAGCATTTTCAGGAAAATTAGGTTCACCGAGAAGGAGAAGAAAAGAAAGAAAAAAAACCGAACAGTTTCAAGGAGGTGTTTGCACGAACACTTACAATCCTTACTTTACGTCAAAAATAAACTTCCTTGTATGTTTAAAATATAATATAAAATATGTTATCTACCCTTTAAGTTCATTTATTCATTGTGCCTAGTAGATTTATATAAATGAGAGTTCATAAAGCTTAGGTTTTAGTTATGAGCTGTACTGTATAACAATAACATGATCAAGAATAATTTATTATGAAAAAAAAGTGCAAAAACGTATGGTCTGAGACTAAGACCAAGCTCAGATAGACTGGTCTCGAGACCTACAGCACTGATACACATATGTGGTTACAAATGGCACAGTTGCTACACGCGCATAGCCAATCTTCACTATAACTTACTCATAGTTTGGCAACCATAACTATGGTTGTGACGTGGAAAATTAGCATATCACTGGTTAACCGTTCGCATGCGCTACTATACTAGAACTGGCTCCATTCTAGTATTAACGGTTACCAGGGAAAAGTTTTCACTTCTAATAAAATGGCCGCTGAGATCTCGTTTTTTCAGGTAGAAAAACTCTTCGTACTTAATGATAAGTGCAGCCAGAGGTTAAAAAACATAGGAATGTTAAAAGGTGTGAGATTTGGAAAGTAATGGATGAGAGGGTGAAATTCAGCAGTGAGAATTTCCAGTTTGCATATAAAATGACTTTATTTAATCATTCAAGTGACGCCGCCATGACCATACTGTTGTGATATGTTTGTACAGTAAAGACACTGCATGTAAATGGGATTGCGTAAAGCACCCGCACCCGGACCCGGGCCCGGAGCTCGCAGCTGAAGTACATTTCACCGCTAGAGGGCTACAATATGAACGAGACGAATACTATACTGAGACAGAGGGCAAGCTAAATGTCATAGTTCTCTGTTTGACACATAGACCATTATAATTGTCCCTCTCTCTGCTTGATGTAGTTCAGTGATTACCTGGGTCTTTGCAGCTCACACTGTCTAGATCTTCTCTCCCTCTCTCTGCTTGATGAATTTCAGTGAATACCTTGGGTCTTTGGCTCACACTGTCTAGATCTTCTCTCTCTGCTTGATGTAGTTCAGTGATTACATTGGGTCTCTAGCTAACACTGTATAGATCATTAGACTGGGGGTAGAAAAACAAAGTTATTATTATAACGAAGATGGGTTAAGTTGCACAAATAAACCCCCAAAATGTATTAATTCATACCATTTGAAAAGGGATATATTAAGTAATGTTTTTCCATTTGGAACTAGTTTGTAAGATAAAGGGTTGGGAGTTATGATTAAAAACATGTAGCTAAATCCCCATTTTTAATAATTAAGGAAATTTTTACACGGCATTGCAGAGCGCATAAAACTTGACATGACAAATTAATATTAACAGTGAAAACCTCTAAATGCTATTGGTATTTTTTTTTTTTTTTCTGTCTGAGGTGCCAATTGAAATAATCACTATTAGATTTAGTTTCTAACCAATAACAATATCTGGGGGTTTAAAATGGTCCTCATACACTGCATCCCATATCATGCAAATCAAGGCCCACAAGTATTCACATGTCAAATATTGGGATACCATGTTTATTATTGTGCATTTGACTTTAAGAAAGACTCTGCTAGGGTCGAAGTATAAGACATAGGAGCAGGGGAATCACCTACCACCCTCAACCATATTACTTGATCTTCAAATCCTAACCATGATGAACAATAACATGATGCAACAAATATAACAATTCTGTTCAAGGTGTTAGCCAGGATTTAGAAATAGGGGACATCCTAATTTGCTGGAAATTTCAAAACAGGGTGTCCAAATTGTTCACTTTTACATGTAAATAACAGATAAAATACGGTGTCCAAAATTGAAACAGGGTGTCCAAAAGACACCCAGACACCCCTCTGACTAATATTATGATTCCGTTGGATCTTATTGAAGTGTGCTGAGAACAAAAGATCTTTTGTTCTTGCTGATGGATCTTAACTTGTTGCACTCAAAAGACTTCACACTTGAACAACTGAAGGATAGAAAGCAATAACTTCCAGATATGTTTAAATATTGTTATTAATATAGCACAGTATCAGCGGCGTAGCCAGGACTTTTTCAGTGGGGGGGCACAGGGGGGCATTGCTTTTCAGTGGGGGAGCCCAGGGGTATGGGTTTTTTCCCTTTTCTTTTTCTTTTCTGTTTTTGGGGGCACTATGAGGATTTTTTAATGGGGGGGCACTGGAAATTTGTGGGGGGGGGCACGTGTGGGGGGGACTTTTAACATTTGAGCAGTGCCAACAGAAATTTGTGACTCTTGAACAATGTAATGTTTACACTTTTACAGACAAATATCTTTAAATTCAAGAGATAACACTCCAATAAAGAAAAGATTGATAGTATGGTATCCTCTGTATTATAAAAGTCAATTTATTACCATTTACAGTACATGTATTTATTTGTACACCACCGGAGGCATGTTTTCAACATAAATGAAAACGGGTATCCGGGTATCCGAAGTTTCCTGATTTCAGGTATCCGGTTCCAAAAATATCAAAAAACGCACAGCCCTACTTGGCATCTATGTGTCATGATTGAATCATTTTTGTTAAATAATGTAATTTTTTTATTATGTAACAAAAAAATAAGTGTTCAGGGGGTGGGGGTGACACCCTGTATGTATTGCACCTTTAAAAGTTATAGTTCAACAACTGCTCATCAGATTAATCAGAAAATTTACTACAATTTCTTGCCACCAAAACCACTGTATGACTTGACTAAGGTGGACAAATCACCCTGTGGTATTTGTTTCTTTGTTTCTACTGCAAGTTCTCTTTGCTACCTTGATATTGATGATTCAGGGTGTTTCATTTTCAACACTCTTTTTGGATATTGTTGGCAGCTATTATGACATAGCAGGAAACGATGCAACATCATGTTTGTTTTTGCATAACAATTGAACAAGTTCCTTGTCTAAATTTTATTTCACAAGTAAGTTTCTATGAAATTGTTGTTATTGATTTTTTTGGTACACTTTCACTGCTGTGACACTGATTTTTTTAGCCTATACTGACTAAATCTTAACTGTTTGTCCAAAAAAAAGTCTTGTCGTTTTGTTAAAACTCTCCATGCAAAAATGGCACAATTTGTAAATACATTATATATGTTTAATGCATCCATATTTTATAAGAATCAAGAGATAGGACTATGTATATAAAATAACCTGTGAAAGTTTACGTTTATTTTATTTTAACAAATTCATTTGCTTGTAATTTGATCATTTTGTTGCAGTTTTTAGTGGTACAATCGCATTGCGAGATATTCACGATTAAAGTTTTAAAATTGCAGTTTCGATGTCATTTTAATCTAGAAGATCATTAATTTTTCCTTTGATAGAAAGCTGAAATCTCAAATGACATGTTATTATACGCTTTTTGTAGAGGAAAAAAATATAAATGAGTAACATACACTGCTCAAAATAAAATAGGACTCAAAAGTATTTCTTTGTCCATTTTGTCCATGTGAGGACACAAAAGCATTTTTTGGTGATAGTAAAGTACTAAAGGTTACTCTGCAACATTTTAAACACTTTTCACGTGTTGTGCATGTCTAATGACGGTTTAAACTGGCAGATCATGTGATAAGGCATGAAAATGCAGATAACAGGCAAACAGAATGGGAGATGTTTTCATTCTAATGGATGACAACGCCCGTCCTCATAGAGCAAGAATCATAACAGCGTTCCTTACAGATAACCATATTCAGCGTCTGGAATGGCCTGCCATTTCACCAGACCTTAACCCCATTGAGAACATTTGGGCAATTCTCAGTTACAGAGTCAGAAGTCACAACCCTCCTGTAAGGAACGTTGCCAACCTGATAGCAGCTCTACAGGATGAGTGGAACAACCTCGACCAAGCTGTGATCCGGAACACCGTACTGTCCATGAGGAGGCGTGCAGAATGTGTGCGAGTCCGCGGTGCTGCAACATCCTACTGAGAAGTCAATTGGTGTGTTACACATGAAGAACTAAAGCACAAGTTTGATATTGAATACGTCAACCTGTTATCAGCATTTTCATGCCTTATCACATGATCTGCCAGTATTAAACCGTCATTAGACATGCACAACACGTGAAAAGTGTTTAAAATGTTGCAGAGTAACCATTAGTACTTTACTATCACCAAAAACTGCTTTTGTGTCCTCACATGGACAAAATGGACCAAGAAATACTTTTGAGTCCTATTTTATTTTGAGCAGTGTACTTGTACACTAAACTGTCACTTTGTGAAAACTTTAAAAAATCAGTACACGCTGTTATCAGGTTTTCACAAAGTGATGTTTCCTGTGTATTTTGTGTGGCGTGGCCATTCACATCACTTCATGAAAACTTGAACACTGTTCATGTCGCTTAAAATACATTCAGTAATACATGTAGGCCTACATGGCTGCAATCTGTCACTTCGTGAAAACGAAAAACTCAAGTTACTATAATTAGGAACCCATGACATTTCAAGACTATACTTGACAGAAAGAAATGAATCAGTAAATACCTTCTTAATATCTGAAATTCATGAAAAATGTAGTTTTTGAGCATTCGTGAAAACTGCAATGTTTTGTACTGTAAATGTTATAGCAACTTCGATAGAAACATTCTTTGATCATGAACTATTATGCACCAACTATTCATCATTTAAATCTGTAATCATTTATGGTTTTGACTTCACTACATTTTCAATTGCCTAGGTATGTCCATTGTCATCTTTTAAAGGAAAATCTGTGATATTTGTAATTTTTTGATTGAAAAGTGGCAGTTGTATTCTACATTCTTACCAGTGGCGTAGCTAGCGGGGGGGCAGTGGGGGCGGCCGCCTCCCCTGGCTCCAGTTCCAGAATAAGTGGGCCCCCCTAACACATCCGAATTTTTTTCACATGCTTATGGGACTGACTGACGGGCCCACCAGCAGGCAGGACTATACAGGCAGGGCCGGATTTAGACCTTGAGGGGCCCGGGGCACTTCAGGTTCGGGGGCCCCTCGACATAGAAATTAAATTACATGACAAATAAAAAATGAAATAAAATGAATGATAAATCGCATTTCTTCGAAAAAAATATAAAACTAATTTTATAATTATTACATTTTTTTTTATAAAGGAAGTCCTTAGTCTGGGGGCCCGGGGCAATTGCCCCCTTTGCCCCCTTTGCCCCCTTTTCCCCCTTATAAATCCGGCCCTGTATACAGGGCCGCTTTTACATAAGGGCAAAAGGGTAGTTGCCCACGGCCCCAGGTAAAGAGGGGGCCCTAAAAATCTGTACAGTCATTTTTTTATAACCCGCGATTAATCAAAATCCAATGGCTTAATATGCATGTAGAAGGTATATAGCAGCACTAACACTTTTTCCGGATAACAATTAAGAAGTCGGTGTCATTGATTGGTGGGCCCCCTGGGATCCGATTCGCCCCCCCCTGGCGACCTCCATGGGCGAACATAGCCAGCTATGCCACTGATTCTTACCTATGAAGTTGTATTTTTGCTGGCAAGGATGGACGGATATCCATATCATGGATATCCATCAGTGATCGGCCGCTATTAGTATTATAGTGTGGCTTGAACCGTTCTGAATCCTTAGCAACAAGTCAGCCACTGCCTTGTGAGTGGTGCAGCTCACACTTTTGAAATATAGGCCAAGATTTTTGGTCCCAGATCAGTGAAATATGTAAGATAACCCATATAGAGTTTACAAGATAGCAAACATGTCATAGAAAGTATTCCAGTGTATAAACATTGTTGGTAATTTCGTAGGTTTATACTTGCAGGTGCTTGTTGTAGGCCGAATTCAAAGTCTCCGCCAACCGCAAGGACTGTGAACTGATGTTTTATTAATGATCCAGCAGGTCTGTGCCACATAACTTGGCGCTAAATAAGACTATGAGTGAAATAAATGGAGGTTAGATTAAAAACAACGGCATACCATCAAGTAAAGCAAAGACAGAAGTAGTTGGATTTAGAAGTCGTGTCATCCTCATGCTGCTATAGCTGATTCAGCGGCCATGATCATATACTTTTCCTTCCTCCATGATCATAATGAAACTCAGAAAGTGCATACTATTACTAATACGTAAACAAATGCAATGCAAGATGACAGTGGAACAAAAAGCCTCTCTTTTGTGTCACTGCTCAGGTGTTTTGGCGCGCCACTAACGAGTTTACGAAAACAAAACTTTGTACACGTGGGAATGTACGCCCCTACTTAAGTCTTGAGTACAATGTGTTGCATTGTGACCCAGCTGATATCGGAATTGAGCGCGCAATGAATTATGGGAGTTGGATTTTGGAAAAACGTACGTCAACAAACGCCTATAAAAAGTCAATGGAGGAGAAAGGTGATCGGAGAAAATGGAAGTTTTTTATGTTTTCTAGCAAAATTATGGAGAAAATCTTTAAAATATCAGTTAAATTATAAACAGAACATTTTTGTAATTAAGAAAAGAATTGATTTTCCCCCTGAAAAGTAAGCAAATAGAGGAATTCTCAGCTAATTTCTGAT
This sequence comes from Zoroaster sp. YZ-2022, assembly GCA_029582265.1. Classification (NCBI taxonomy): domain Eukaryota; kingdom Metazoa; phylum Echinodermata; class Asteroidea; order Forcipulatida; family Zoroasteridae; genus Zoroaster; species Zoroaster sp. YZ-2022. The sequence continues at coordinate 31,196,486 of CM055818.1, read as the reverse complement.
CCCCGGGTGCGACGACCATATTGTAGTCTCTTATGCATTTTTTTCTTCTAAAAAGGGGTAAATTGCAGATAATTTCATCGTTTTTAACAAACAAATTAAGCATTATGGTAAAACCGTGGTTAAACCCACAACAGATTAAAAATAATGATGATTATAAATTTGGGGTGTCAGTCGAGCGTCAAATTAAAAACATTTAAAAAAATAATAAATAAATAAATAACTTTAAAAATTAATCAATCAATCAATCTAAAATCTAAAATCTAAAATGAGACTTGCCTGTTTTAATCCCCTCAGATGAAATATTGTATTAATTATAGCTTTTGACAAACGCTAACGCTAATCAGATTGTATACAAAATAATATCAATTGAATATCAGGAACATATTTTTTTTTTTAAAGGCAAGTGGCACAATGCACTGTTTTCTCCTTTTTACCATCCTTTAATTTATATGCAATATATATTTGTTGTCGATGGGGATAATATTTCAAAAAGAACTTATGTTCCGAAAACGAAATGAAGAGCTTCTTGGCCGTTAGTAGTGATCGAGTTTGCCTAAAAAGTACCCCGTTGCAAATTAGAATATAACAGTCATATCCAGAAATCATACTGTCAGGTGCGTGAACCACTGGCGCGGCCTATAGGACCGCCCATGCGCAAAAGTAGCCCGAAAATATCTGACCCAGTCCCGCTTCGAGCGGGGTCACCAAAGATCCGGCCTCTGCTGTTCGCGCAAACGTCATTTTCTTTTCCAGGACGAAGGTGGGCAATTCGATGAAATTTCCATTTTTAAAAACTTGTTGTTTTTTAACATTTAAAAAAAAATTGTTTTCACAATTGCTCACGTTCGTACCCGTCCTGGAAAAAATAACAGTGTGCTAATATTATAATCTCTATAAAATTATAGAGATCCTCTGCACATCGTAGCCCTAGAGCTCTAGCGGCAGCGGTGTAGTCACGGGGGAGGGGGGCCTGGGGAAACGTGCCCCCACAAATTTCCAGTTTCCCCCAGGTGCCCCCCACGAAAAATCCCGATAAATCCCGATAGTGCGCCGGTGAATGAACTTCAGCTCCGAGTTTGGAGCATTCTTAATTTGTATACCGATCTCCTTCCAAATGCCATTTTTCTATAATACAGCACTCCTTGCTGGACATCAAGGCGCAGATTCAGAGTCTCAAAGGAGGGCACATTATAAATTAACAAAAACAGGAGGGCCACATACCCCTTTGCCCCCTACGATCCGCGTAACCGTATTGCCGTGAAATTAATTCGAACCTAAGACCATGGATGAAGGAAAACAGGTATGATGTGGGGGTTTCGGCCCCACAAGCCTCTCTCTCCAACCTCCCTGGATTCGCCTCTCCCATCCCCACCCATCCCATTTTCAGTTATTTTCGGAATTCCAATTACACTCTTCAACAAGTTTCACTTTCCCCAAGGCTAGATTAGATCAACTCTGTTTGCCGTCTCTAGTGTAGGCCTACAGCGCGCAGTCTGTCATCATAGCGCTGTTTATAGCGCCCCAACGTGCATCATTGATCACGTAGGTTTGGCGTAATACGTCGTCACCGTTTTCACGAAGTGCAAATTTTGGGCCACACAGGACAAAATACACGTTTCGAGATAATCGAGTTTTAATTAAGTTGCTCACTTTTTGAAATTGTAGTTTCACCATCATTAACGTAGAATATTGCCAAATTATGTGCACTGTTTCAAAGTACAGATTTCAAACTTCTCAAATGTACAAGTTATTCAACAACAGGACGATTATTTATGGCGTAATTGATTTATTAATACAATTGTCCCTTCGTGAAAATGCTAGAAACGGCTTATTTTGCTCTCAGCAATTGTCCCTTCGTGAAAACGGAAAAACGCCTCGCGCGTGAGTTTTGTCCTTACAGCGCGTGTACAAAACTATGCGGATTTATCGACATGTCGTGAACCAGTGTAAAGCTGGTACCCGTATAATTCTGGATTTGTAACGCACACAAAACTTGAGGAAAAATAGTGGACGAGTAGTTTTAGCTTATTCGATCACGAATAGACACTTTTGTGAGCTATTTATAGATCGGTAGTGGCGCGCTGCAATTGGGAAAGTTGTGTTGATTTGAGCGTTTTCTCGAAGGGATTATTGTCTTAAATTATTCATTATGTTGTGATTAATCGTCCTGTTGTTGAAAAGTTGACACATTTGGAAAGTTTGAAATCTGTTCTTTCACATAGGGCACACATTTTACATGTATCTTGCGTCTTGAATGTGACATGGTACGTTTAAAACATAGATATTACTTCAAGCTCGATGCTGTGTGGCCCAATTTTGTCACTTCGTGAAAACGCAAATTGCTCTTGAGCACCGTCTATTTTGGCCAATTAGTGTTATTACAAAACTAATGATTTTTAGACCTTATAAATTTGTGGGATTGTAGATTTCAATGAAGTAATTCAGAATATCGAGAAAGAAAAACTCGAAAAAATTACGATTTTCCCAATTGGCACTTCGTGAAAACGGTGACGACGTGTATCAATGCACGGGCCCCAATAATTTGGTGAAATAGTACCGTATAATTTATGCATATAAATATATCAAAACCACGCTGGTCAAAACAAGTTTTCTCCCTGATTCAAGTTCTTACAACCGTTAAGGCCGAGGATCATTGTTTCGCATGTAAACATAGCTTTTATTTATGACAGAATTGGTCGTCACCAAAATTATTTATACCTGAAAATATATTCTAGGGGATGCAAAAAAATGGTTTGAAAATGTGCTTTCGTACACTATATAGGCGAACAATTATGGACCAAATTTCTTACATTTTTATAATAACATTCCAAGCTCTTTTGACCAAAGCTTTGATTTTGTTTGGTTAAATTAATGGGGCTAACCTTATTTAATGGCTGAACTTGTCGCCGAATTAAAGTCTACCTACACTGTAAAAAAAAAAATCTGTAAATTTACATCAAAAGTGATGGCAGCAGCATCGCCAGACACTTTGATGTAAAAATACAGATGTTTTGTTTTTTTAAGATAACGCCCCAATTTGCTTTTATAGTTTACAAAAATCTGTAAAATAATTTTACATCCATATGTTAAAAATACAGGCAATTTGTTATTTGAAATCCAAGAAAAATGTAATTTTTACATTTAAAGTGTAATTTGTGAAAATAAACAACATAATGTTTCTGTGAAATTTTCTCTGTAAAAATACAGAATTTTTTTTACAGTGTAGCCTGAAGGTAGAGATGTGATAAACTTACCTCTTTGCTTCAGTGTGATTTATTTTTAAGTGGTATTCAAATCATTTTTTTCAAAAATCGGTGTTTTTATCAACGTAAATGGCACAAATTGTCGTCGCAGAAATCAAGTCTGCCTGAAGGAGACGATATAAAACTATTTTGAAATGATTTCAGGATTTTTTTAGTTTGTCCGTTCTAGGCCACCGTATTGAAATACAAAGAATGGAAATTTTGTACCAACATAAACATCAGGCTGGCCGGATTTCGGGCCCAATTTTCGTGCTGACATTAGGCCCCCAAAAAAGTTGAGTTGCCCTCCACCGACCGACCCAAAAGTGCTGAAATCTCGGGTCGGGTTTTTTTGTTTTTTTTGTTTTTTTCCCGTCATTCATAGGCCTATTTATTAATGAAACTTACCAATTTTCTGTGTATAAAACATAATACGTTTGATTTGTGAAATTTTCCACTTCAAATTTACCGGTACCCAAGACTCAATCTACATGTTTTCAAATCGAATGGCCCCGGCCCTCACATGGTGCACTGCCTTCGCGCACACTGTGTGCCAACGATTGCGACTCAAATCTACACGTTTTCCAATCGAATGGTCCCTCACATGTTTTCCACTGGCTTCATGAACTGTTTTGTATGTCAACGATTGCGACTCAATCTACATGTTTTCAAAGTCAAATTTCAGAAGTTTGAAGTCAAGAATTCAAAATATAAACAAAACAAAACCTGTGTTTAACAGTACAACAAAAATGCTTGGGATACTTTTATTCTGAAGCAAAATTCCTTGCTGATAGGTACATGTATACAAATGTCTTAATATCATATGTCAACCAATGGGATGCATAAAGTTGTTAAGAACAAAATTGCTAGAAACAAGTGTATGAAATGTTGAAATAAAGTTGTTGAAATATTATTATAAAGTTGAATGTGTGATGTCTTTTTATTTTTTAGGTACTTGTGCATACTGCTAGATCATTGTCTTTGAAAAACATGGTATGTGGTTTCAGTTCCAATGCATTTCAATCTTAAAATGACAGTCAAGGAGAAAAAGAAGAAAAAATCCCGACCGACCGACCCCTTCAAATAGTTTCACTGGAGGGCAACTCAACATTTTTGTTGGCCTTATAGAATAAGAATTTATAACTCTCTGATGCGATGCTAGTCTTGTCAAGACGTTCTTACATTTTTTAGTTATACTACACGGCGGCGCGACATTTCCGCCAATAGAGGGCGTATTAAGTAAGACTAATCTCAATTGAGTAGTAATTAGTTCTGAAAAGAACTGGGGGTACAACTCGACGTTTCGATCAGTATGCTCTGATCGTCCTCAGGAGAATGCCGGACTCTGGAAAATGCTGCTGCTTAAGTAGGCTGCTGGAGGATCATCCCCTGCTGGAGGATTAGTTCGTTGGGGCGCGCAGGCGGGAAACTGTGAGACTATGAGACTAGGATCCTAGGGATTGGGGAGAGGTGTGTGCTCACTGAACTGAATCAGTTGTTAACAAGCACAGGAAGGAGGGTGGTTGACTTAGGATATAGGGGATCCCTCAGTCTGGGGTTGGTTGTGGACTTTGGATATAGAAGATCCTTCAGTCTGTAGTATAGGTCGCCAAATGTCGCTGATGAAGAAACCGATGTCCTGTGGCACAGTGTCGTGTTTGACGATCTCGATGGCCTCTCTGATGCGTCTGGGGTGCCATGCGTCGATGGGTGTGATGAGTTGGGCTGCCTGCCAGTCGATTTGGTGGTCCTTGATGTGCGAGTGCTTGACGATGGCGGACTTCTCGAAATCTCCTCTGCGGCCGTGTGCTCGGTGTTCCTTCAATCTGATGGGGAGGTTGCGTTTTGTTTCCCGATGTACACCTTACCGCACTCACAGGGGATCCGGTAGACTCCGCTCTGTTGTTTGGGTCCGGTTTGTCCTTGTGGGTATGTAAAAGTCCTTGGAGTTTGCTGGGGCTGAGTGGAACACATCGATGCCTGCTTGTCGGAGGATGCGTTGTAGTTTGTGAGACGTCGAACCTAGATAGGGGAGACAAGCAGAGAGGTTAGATCACTTACCTTGCTTTTGGAGTTTGGAACCGGCTTCGCTGTGCTGATCTTGTTGGGATTGTAACCGTTGCGTTTGAGGGTAGTTCGGATGTGCTGTAGTTCCTTGGGAAGGCTGTCCTTGTCACAAATGTTGTAGGCGCGTTGTACGAGCGTACGGTTGACCGATGACTTGATGCTTGGATGATGGAAGGAGCGCTGGTTCAGGTACCGATCTGTGTGCGTGGGCTTTCTGTAGACGTTGTGGTGTAGGGAGCCGTCTGGGTTCTTGTCATCTTCTTCCGTTTCCATGGTGAACTTGATGCTCGGGTGTTGCTGGTTTAGATGTTGTAGAAAATCCTGGAGTGTGTCTCTGCCGTGTGGCCAACCACAAAGGTGTCATCCACGTATCGGAGCCACAGCTTGGGTTGGAGGTCGGCGGTGTTGAGGGAAGAGTTTTCAAACTCTTCCATGAAAATGTCAGCAAGGACCGGGGATAAAGGAGATCCCATGGAGGTCCCAGCTGTCTGCTCGTAGAACTTGCCCTGAAACTGAAAACAACTTGAAGAGACACATGTTAGTAGCAAATCATGAATTTGGTCCGGGGTGAGTGATGCGATCATCAAGAGAAAGATCTTGTACGAGTCTGTCCTTCACCAGGAGGCATGTCTCTGTAGTTGGGACATTGGTGAATAGGGAGACAACATCAAAACTAACCAAGATGTCGCTGGGTTGAAGTGTGAGGCCCTGGGTGATCTCAACGAACTGACTGGAGTTGGACACATGGTGTTGAGTGAGACCCACCAAGGGTCGGAGGATCTTAGCTAAATGACGGGCTGTGTTGTACGTAGGTGAACCTCTGGAGGCGACAATAGGGCGGAGAGGAACATCAGGTTTGTGAATCTTCGGCTGGCCAAAGAACCTAGGGCAGGATGAGCTGGATGGTCTGAGATGTCGGTAGAGTTGGATGGAGAGGCCACCGGCACGGTGGAGGGCAAGGAGTTTACTAGCGACTCTTTTCTCTATGGATGGGATGAGGTTCTTCTTGAGGGGGCGGTATGAATCGGATAATAAAATGTGACTTACCTTGTCGGTGTATTGTGCTCGGTCCATGATGACTGTAGCGTTGCCTTTGTCTGCGGTGAGGATGTGGATGGAGCTGTCTTGTCGGATGTCCCGTAAAGCAGAAAGTTCTCCCTTGGAGAGGTTGGGCTTGGCTGGCTTGGCTTTACGCAGAACATCGCTCATCTGTAGTCTGACGTCATCAGCTGCTGTTTTGTTGAGTCGTCGCAGTGCTGGTTCAACTGACTGGATGATTTCTTCCGTTGGAATGGATTTGGGTGTGAGGGCGAAATTCATTCCCAGTGACAGTACTGATGTTTCGATAGGAGTGAGGGTGCGTTGGCTGAGGTTGACGACGGTGTGTTTCTGGAACGCGTCCTGTGAGCGGAGGTGTGAGGGTTGCCTTAGGGATATAGCAGATCCCGTAGGTTTACTTGAAGCGCGGTTGGAGCGAGATGTAGAAGATCTCCAAGACTCCGAGTCGGAAGGTCGTGGGGATACCCGGGATCCCTTAGACCGTGTGAACGCGCGGGGGAATAGGGATGTAGAAGATCCCGTATCCAGTCTACTAGAAGCGCGGTTGGAGTGAGATATAGGAGATCTCCAGGACTCCGAGTCGGATGGTCGTGGGGATATAGAGGATCCCTTGGACCGGGTGAACGCGTGGGGGAATAGGGATATAGACGATCCCGTATCCAATCGTTGAAGTCGCGAAAACTTGCTGATCTGCTTCCGGCGGGTGGTGGTGAACACGTGACTGCTCGAAGACGAAGTGCGGGTGGTGACTTTCTCGAAGTCCTCGGTGTGGAACGTGTCGCGAAATCCTTCTTCTAGGTGGGATAGACTGCGGTCGGTGTCGGCGAGGGAGGAACGTGTGGAGGCGATCCTCTCACGAAGCAAGGAGGCGCTGGCTGAACGTAGGATGCGGCGGGAACGGAGGCTGCGAACTGGGTCATGGAGCTGTAGGCCTGGCGGGATAAGGTTGGAGTCTCGGCATCGTTTCAGGAAGGCGAGGTTGTTCATAAGTTTAGAACGTCTGATCGACGCTCGTTCAAACAACCGAACCTTGGTAGTGGTATGCTCCCCGTAGAGCGTAGATAGGTAAAACTTGTAGCTTTGCATGGTGAGGATGATAAGTAAGACTAATTGCGGCAATCGCCAGCAATCGGTTGTTCTGAGGTTACGTTTGTAGAAAAATCAGGTTTTTGGAAAAGCGCCCTCTATTGTTCGATTTACGAAACGGACAATGCGAGCGCGGCCGGCGGTCTGCTGCATGTAGTGATGAGATCGCGACGCAGCGAAAAATGAGCAACAACGTTTTGAGCCAAGACTAATGCGATGCATGCTGTGTGGGGCAACATCAGTATGGTATATACACGTTACATCATCACACACATGGCTATGGGGCGATGGTCCACTGCGAGCGCACCCGAGCTGCTTATTAGCATTGATCCTTCCAACATTTGTATCATAAAAAACACTTTTTAACGGACAGTGCATGTGAAAACAATGGAGGTGTAAGTAATGTACTCATGATATGTATTCACCAGGTCGGGCATGTACATGTCTGGGTTTTTATCATGGTGGTTGAACTTGGACTTTGGAGGAGGACGGAGACACTGGACTGCCACTGCTAAAAAAAAGGGGACATTGTCATTGTCATTATTTTACTTAGGACGCAAAAAGTGGGGGAGGGGGACTCTTTACACAACCTGCCAGGCATGGGTTTTCACACAGAATTACATTAACATCTGAAGTGATTCAGGTTCTAAGCCAAATTGGACTGAATTGTGGTCGTGTGTTCTTTTGGAGTTTGGGGTAATAAAGAATGTGAATTAATATTATTATTATATTATTAGTAGTAGTACCATAAAAACCATGGTATTACATTTTGTTTAACTTTTTTTCAGCGTGGACGGAAATGCTGCCATGTTGAGTAACTATGAGGTATGTGTATATATTTAACATAATCAGAGCAGTAAATAATATGTGGCTCATCATTGAACAAATGGTATACTGTTTATGCATCACCTGAGAATCACAGAGATTTATTTCAATAAACCGTGATTCTTTTATAACACATGAAAACAAAATGAAAACCACAGATATCTAGGTTTACCAACAGTGGTGTAACTATGGGGGAGCATGGGGAACGTGCCCCCCTCACTGAGGTCTGTTCCACTGGGTGCCCCCATTCAGAATTTTGAAAAAATAGGTCCCCATTTGAGGCTGCAGGATACAAAATGTTCATGTTGACATGTCCCCCTAGAAAAAGTGGTGCACCCCCTAGTGCCCCCTTGAAAATTGGACCCTAGTTACACCACTATTTACCAATAGCCCAGGAACTCCTATATTACTATATCAACTACAATTTTTTTCAAAATAAGTATTTTTTTCACAAGCAATGTTACATAATAAGAAAACATAATTGTTGGTGATTAACAGTAATGATAATTAAAATCTTGGATTTTCATCAAGAATACGTTGCAATAACACTGAACATATACTGCCTATGTATCAGCTGTTTGTTTTTTCTTTCAGGTACACGCTCTTCTGACAGAACTGCAATCACAGAGTTCACAGAAGAAGAAACCGAGTAAGACACAACAAAATCTGGCAACAATATCATATGAGGTGAGGTAATTCAAAAGCATATATACAGAGGAGGGGGAGTGTCCGGAAAGAATGTCGTATCCGGCCGCCACTTTTTAAGGGCTTTTTTGGATTTTGATTTTGCAACCATTAACCAGTTAAAAAATCATTCTATCGATTTTTGGTGGTACAGAAAGCGAAAACTATCTTTAAAATCCACTTTTATGATGGTTTTCGGACTTGATTTCCCTTCTAAAAAATCCTCCCCTTCAGAAAATAGAAGGATCCTATTATAGTTGCCACTACGCATGTACAATGACTGTGTTGGTCACTAATTGTGGAGTTTACAAGATCAGACTGACATGACTGAGGAAGTCATCATATACCAAAAATGCCTGATTTTTCATGAAATAAATATCCTGGAATAATTTGAAGTATATGTCCATCATCATCCATATGTTCTCCACCTTACCAGGTAGGTAAGATTACATTATTGGTTATATTTAATGAAAAATAGTGGCGGCCAGATACGACTTTCTACCCGAGTGTCCCCCTCCCTTTCTAATGTTGCCTTCAACATCACAACATATTTGGAAGAAACTTTCACAGATTTGTTGTTTAAAGATCACCCGTGTTTTACCAGCATTTTTTTTCCCCATTGAAACATTAGAAAGGAATACAAATATTTCAAAATAGGATATTTCACCAATTAGTTTTCAGAAGCTTGGTTTAATAGTTTAAAAAAAGGTGTCAATCGTCCGTGACCATGCCTAAAACCAGTCATTAACCTGTGGTAAAGACCAAGCATCAAACTGTTATTCCCAGTTGTAGTAGCGGATAGATCAGGGGTAAAATCTTCACATTCACAATCACAACATAAAGATAAAAAACCTTGGTAGAAACGCAGACTTGAGGGCCAAATTAATGAGTTACACAAAGATCTCAGTAGAATAGAGCAAATGGATAGAGGTGCAATGAAAGATTCAGATATGAGGAACAGATTAATAAAGAAGTATCAAGTAAAAGGAAAGGGGATGAGTGTAGTTAAGGAGGAAATAAAGCAAAGGGTTAAGGTGAAGGCTGCGAAAGTAAAGAGGTACGATGACAGAGTCAGGCAGTTTCATCAAAATAGCCTATTCAGTACAAATCAACGTCAATTATTCAAAGAAATGGACGGGAAATGTGACAACTCACAAGTGGGCCCAGAGCCAGCAGAGGCAAGGAATTTTTGGGGTGGCCTTTGGGATCAGCCTGGTGATCATAACAGACAAGCAGAATGGTTAGCGATGTGAAAGACGAAAGTTAAAAGAATGTACAACAACAAGAGGATTTCAGATTGATGTGAGCAAGGTGAAGAAACAGTTGAGGAAAGTACCGAATTGGAAAGCCCCGGGACCAGACCAAGTTCACGGATACTGGCTAAAGAACTTCAGTAGTCTTCACGAAAGAATAGCCCAGCAGCTGCAACAATGCTTAGTGCGTGGCAACGTTCCAATGTGGATGACTGAAGCAAGAACGGTTCTCATCATGAAGGACATTAAGAAGGGTAACGTTAAAAGTAACTATCGACCTATTACATGTCTACCCATGATGTATAAACTTCTGACCGGTATCATTGCAGAAGATCTGTATAGCCACATAGAAGATCAGCAGTTATTTCAGATGAGCAGAAAGGTTGCAAGAAGCGGTCAAGAGGAACGAAAGACCAACTCATCATTGATAAGACGGTGCTAAAGGACTGTAGGAGCAGGAAAACTAATCTGGCCATGGCATGGATAGATTACAAGAAGGCATACGACATGGTGTCACACTCGTGGATTATGGAATGTTTGGATATGATAGGGGCAGCTGATGCAGTGAAATGTCTTCTGGGTGAGAGCATGAAGACATGGAGAACAAATTTGATGGCCAGTGATGAATGTCTTGGTAAGGTAAACATCAGACAAGGTATTTTTCAGGGCGATTCTCTGTCTCCACTGTTGTTTGTTTTGGCGCTGTTCCCTTTGACGATGATTTTGCGGAAGGTTAGTGCGGGTATACGAGATGACGAAGGATGGATGTAGGATTAATCATCTGCTCTTCATGGACGACCTGAAGTTGTTTGCAAAAAACGAGAAAGAGATTGATTCCTTGGTGCAGACTGTACGGATCTTCAGCGATGACATCGGCATGAATTTTGGTCTGGAGAAATGTGCTGCGATGACCATGAAGAGGGGTAAAAGGGTACATTCGGATGGAATTACTTTCCCAGATGGCACACAATTGAGGGCGTTGGGTGAAGAAGAAAGTTATAAGTATCTTGGAGTGCTTGAAGCAGATCACATACTGCACGAGGAATCAAAAGAGAGGCTTAAAAAAGAGTATATAAGACGATTGAAGAAGTGTTTGAAGTCCAAGCTGAATGGAGGGAATATGATAAAGGCGATCAACACTTGGGCTGTGTCGCTGATGAGGTACAGTGCAGGAATTGTCGAGTGGACTAAGGCAGATCTAGATGTTGCTGACAGAAAAACGAGGAAAGTGATGACGATGTACGATATGTTACATCCACGGTCGAATGTCAGCAGACTCTATCTACCGAGGTCAGAGGGAGGAAGAGGATTACTTAGTGTATCAGACAGCGTTAACATCGAGAGAAGGAGCTTGCAGTGTCATGTAAGTAGTACTCAGGAAATGTTGTTGAAGGTTGCGCAGAAATACATGAAGGCAGACGAATTAGGTCCAAAGGAGTATAAGAATCAAAGAAGAGAAGAAAGAACACGAGATTGGCAGGAAAAACCACTTCACTGCCAATTCCTGAGATGTACAGAAGAAGTGGCAAGTAGCAAGACTTAGGAATGGTTGAGGAGAGGAGAACTAAAGAAAGAAACTGAGGGTCTGATTACTGCAGCGCTAGACCAGTCTCTGCCGATGAATGTGATGAAGGCAAGGATCGAGAAGTCAGATGTCTCTTCTATGTGCAGAATGTGCAATGCGGCGGAGTGCAGAGTGCATGCTCAGACAGAGTACAAAGGCAGACACGACAAGTTGGCCAAGGTGATCCATTGGGATCTGTGTAAGAAGTACGGTGTCAAGGTGCAATCAAAGTGCTACGACCATGTGCCGGAAAAGGTTGAAGAAACGGACTATGTCAAGATTCTCTGGGACTTCAACATCCAGACAGATCATGTTATAGAACATAGACGGCCGGATGTTGTTGTCTTGGATAAGCATGAGAAGATGTGTCATCTTATTGATGTAGCTGTGCCGGGTGATAGTAGAGTAGCTTCGAAGGAGAAGGAGAAGGTACAGAAATATCAGGATTTAGCGAGAGAACTCCGCAAGCTGTGGCAAGTCAATGTGAAGGTAATTCCTGTGGTAGTGGGAGCACTGGGTACAATTCGGCATGTTTGGAGAAACATCTCAAGGAGATAGGAACATCTGTTAGAGTAGAATTACTACAGAAGGCGGCACTCTTAGGGACAGCAAGGATTCTATAAAGACACTCGAGATCTAAGGCTACTGGATGTAGCTTGACTCGAGGTGTAACCGCAGAAAGGAAAACAAGATCTTTCTTTTCATGCTGTGCTAATGCGAAATAATAATAATAATAATAATAATAATAATAATAATAATAATAATAATAATAATAATAATAATAATAATAATAATAATAATAATAATAATAATAATAATAATAATAATAATAATAATAATAATAATAATATTGGATATATATAGCGCAAAATCTATCCAATGGTGATTCTTAAAATGCTTTACATTATTACCGTGGTCATTGGGCCAATATTCACCCTTAAACTTTCTCAGCTCCCTGGGAGTATAACTCTCGCTATGGGAATAAGGTCCTGAGCGCTGCAGTGTCTACAATCAAACACAACAAATGTATTTACCCTCTTCACCAATAGCATCAAAATATAAGTTCAATGTAATTTAATTTTTTTTTAACCATTTTTCTTTCATGCAGACTTCTAAGTACCTTGAGAACTCTCCATGTAAATATCAGAATGCTGAGTGCATTAAGGAGTTCATGAAGGCAATGGAACCATTCAGCATTACAAAGTTAGTATCAGAGATTTTTTAGACACTAGAGGGCAGCAGACTTACCAGTTCTTTTCAATTGTTCTAAATTTTGTGCGCAGGCTCAGAATTACGTTTTAAAAAAAGTGGAAAAGGGACCATTAAGTCTGCTTCCACCAACATTTCAAAAGACTCCTATTTCCATGAACCCACATTAATATTGGTTTGTTTGTTTGTTTCATTCTGTCTTTAGCGGGCTCTTTGTTTGTGAATAAATGACCAGTACATTATACATGTAATCGCTCTCTGTGAAATTTCACCCCTTGTCTTAATGATAGCCTCTTTGGCATCAAGTGAGCTGCTAGCATACACTTATGTTATGGTACTATGTGCTTGTGTAATGTTGGCAGCCAATTTCTAGTGATATATATCGCACGTCTGCACATCAACTACAAAATATGCCAAACGCAATGCACTATCACTGCCCTATGGATCAACAGTGATCTAGCAACATGTGCCCTCAACAGCTCATGCACGGTGCAAATAGGGTTATTCGCTGATGAACCCAAACCCCCAAGGTATTCTGGCTAGGAACCTTTCTGAATCCTCCAAAATCCATCAGTGCACTTTTGGAAACATGCCCTTATCTTCAAAATGCACCATGCATTTTCATATTCAGCACTTATGGCCTATACTTCTTGCCAGGTAGTAATTTTGCCCCATTTGAAGTACCAGTTTTCAACAGTGCTGAATGTTCCCCAAAAAGTACCCCTTGGAGGATTTTGCAGGATTTAAGGTGGTTGGGGTTACTTAGTCTAAAATAGATTGACCTCTTACAAGTTTGTTGTCTATATAATATAGTGGCAGAATTAGGCAAGTTTTTGTGACGTCATTGGTAAACCATTTTATATAAACATGTATGACATACATGTATGGCATAGCAATATGCTACACAAATGCACAATTTGTAAATCAGTATTCAAGATTTGCTGCACTTAACATTATGTCTACCTAAAAGGTTTGCCATGCAAATTGTTTCAACAAAATGGTTCCCAGGTACAAGTTTTCATCATCAATTATTTGTATGTTTCAGAGCAGAAAGATTGCAGCTTCTTAACAACAGACCTCGCAGTGCAGTGGAGATACAGCTGGTAAGACATAGGGGGTAATTCAGGTTGGGGGTTGGGTGAGGGGTGATTGTTTTAAAGGGAAGGTACAACATTTGGTACTTTGTAATGTTGTTCATTTCAACCTTTTTGAGTTTTCAGGAAATATATCATAAAACTAACCTGTAATAGCTTCATCACGTTTTATAGAAAATGTTCATGTTTTATAGAAAATGATGAAAAAGTTACCAAATGCACAATTTTGCAACAATTTCTGTTTTCTTTCAAGATTAACCCTCCTACTCCTACAAGGGTCAAAACCAGTCAAAATGTTTATATACTTGCCAAGGTATATCTAGTGCACTTAAAAGTCATACACTGTCAAACCTTACTTGTAGTAAGTACATTTACAGGTCAAAATGAGTCGACCGTATTTTGACTGGTAAAAACATTGTCTGGTATTGTTGAGGGTGGTCACAATGACAGTAAAAACCAGTCAAAATGCCCTTGTGTGCACATTTGGGTCAACAGTCAAAACAGGCAGTTGACTGGTTTTGACCTCTATAGCTACTTGCCACTAAAGTGCAGCTATAGTAAGAGGGTTGAATCACTTCAGACAGAATAATTTCTCAGGATGATTGATACTTTACACCAAGTAAGTTTTCAGATAATAATTCGGAAATTTGATATTATGGTAATTACCAGTGTTGTACCTTCCCTTTAATACCTTCTTGTTACAAATAATGCCCAAGGGGAGATGGCTGCCATCTCAACCCCTCTCCCCTGACAAGGCACAGCGCTGTTGAACCTGCCTATATGCACAATATCAATATTTTGCACGTTATTTTCATTGTGGTGTTGCGAACAGCATTAATGCCCTCACAAGACAAGATGACGGCTAATAAAATATTGTTGACTTCGCATTGCTAAGGTCTACCCCCTTACCTTTATTTATTTTATTTACTTAATTTTTAGTTTTTTTGCTGCAGATGATTGAAGAAAGTGAGGAGCGACTGACCGAGGAGCAGATTGAGCAGTTGTTGGACATCATCGCGACGACACTACCAGGAGACGACACAGCTGAAGATGAGCAGAGCATGGAGACAGAAGACATTATCCCTGCAGGGGAGTGAACGGGGGATGGACATCCCTCCCCTATAGACAATTTTGCTCACCTTATGCGATGGACTTGACATCTGATCAAGTTCGGGAATTACTTGCCCAAACACAGACCAGTTCTTAGGGGGATCCACAGTCCAATTCCTGGGGGGATCGCCACAGCTGAGGATGCCAAGAACATTATCACTGCTAGGTCATGAAAATAGACACGGACAATCTTGCCGACCTGATGCAATGGATATTACATGTGATCAAGTTTAAGAAATACTTGCCTGAATTTGTACAGCCCAAACCCAAGACTTTAGCGATTCCAGAAGGGTTGCAGTAGTGTATGACTCCACAAAGCGATCACAAATCTATTTGGAATCGATTGCACAAAATA